>PVKP010001462.1:0-145591 GCA_004027715.1 Plecturocebus donacophilus | reverse complement strand
TGCTGCCCCTGCCCTTCAGCCTGCCGTCCACCCGCTTGATGCCCGTCCACCCCTTGTTGACCTCCTGTGGGCCAGACTTCATAGCGTGTGTGCCCTGTGGCCTTTTTGTCTCTACACTCTCTCTGACCTGACACTGTGACGTCTGTATTTGCCCTCAGGCTGCCTGCTGACTCTTTGTGCAGCCCTTTGCCTCTGTTGCACACCACCCCCGATCCAGTTTTGGCTCTTTGCCCAAAACAGTGACCCTATGGGGCCAGGGGCTTGTCTGCCAGTGCCCTAAAACACACTGGCAAAATGCAGTTCATTTATCCACTGAGATTAGCTTAGCCCTGCTATCCCCGTGGTCATAAGGACATGGAACAAGGTCTAGTGGAAATTTCCCCAACTGCCTTGATCTTGTTGTGCTTCAAGCAGTGATTCATTGAGTTCAGGCACCGACAGTATCAGTCACTCAGCTTTAATCAGCAACACTGAAGAAAGCTGTTCTCTTCCCACGGAGTCCTCCTCCCTTTCCCCTGACTCTGGAAAGGCAGAATGGTTGGGCAAACTTTCCTTAGGGGTCAGCAAGAGTTCTCCATGAACATGTTTCTTTGTACTTTATGGTTTGATTATATTCACTTTAAAAAAATTCAGGTTGGCTTAGTGCAGAATTAACCCTTTGAGATTATTTGTTAGTTGACAATCCCTAATACCAAGCCATTAATTTTTCATTTTGTAGGTATTGTGGCAGTGAGCCGAGTTGCAGTGGGAAGATTAATAGTCCATCTACCCAGGCTTTTGGTTGTGTTTAACATTGTGCAAGAGCAGTGTGAACTTCCCTGACACCAGTAGGTGCTTATGGTCTAGCTGAGGAAACCCAATGTGCTTTTAAAACATGCACCTGCAGATACTTGAAATTTATTCCAGGCAATGGTTTTCCTAACAGATAAGTGCTTCTCAAAGCAGGGTCTGGGCATTTGCTAGTTTACAGGTATCTCCAGCAGTCTACAACTCAGGAGTTTTTCAAGAAGTGATTATATTAACATTATATTACTTAGCAACCTCATATGTAATCACTTTCTTCTTTCTGAAATCCTTTCTTCACTCATGGAGACATCTCTTTCTTGATTCTCCCTCTACCTCATAGGCAACTTTTCTGTCTCTTTGAAGTTCCTTCTCATATCCCACACTTCCAGATATTGGAACACCTCTTACCTTTGTGCTAAGGGAAACGCTTCCACATGCTCCTGCAGGTTCTCTCTTCACTCACCCCTACTCTGCCCAGCTTTGTGCCCTGGGAGGCTGACTTCTATGAATGACATCATGGACTTTAGTGCCTGTTTGGTTGTGTCCTCCCAAAATTCATGTGTTGAAGTCCTAACCCCAGTACCTCAGTATGTGGCTTCAGTAGGTTTTTGAAGACGTAATTAGTTAAAATGAGGCATACTAGAGTAGGGTGAGCTCCTGTCCAAAATGACTGGTGTTCTCATACAAAGGGGAGTTTGCACAGAGGCAGGCAGACTGGGAGAACACCGTGTGAAGGTGAAGGTAGAGAAGATGATGCATTGTCGTGCCAAACTTTTATTAACCCCTGTGGGGATGGCACCAGGTTCAAGAGCCAAAGAAAAGACCTGGAGCCAGCAAATGAGATGTAGAGTTTACATACAGGGGAGAGAGTCCAGTGGTGGCAGGCTGGGCAGGAGAACTGCCTTACATATAGTCCAGTGTTTGGACAGGATAGGTCAGTGGCAGCACCCTAAGCAGAAGAACCACAACCACCTGCAAAAAACATGCATTTTCTACAGCATTTTCACTTAGCACCCTTTCTCTAACAACCTCCACCTGCAACCTTCGTTCAACCCAAACTTGGGGGCTTGAGTATGACCAGTGGGCTCAGATGTTCCTTACAGACAGGGGGCAGATGTTCAGGTTGGCCACTCCCAGAATACTTGGAATCACATTCAGTGCATCTGCCATAGAGCGTCATTCTCAGGGTATGCTTAAACTATTGCTATCAGGTGCATCTTCCATACACACATCTGAAAGCCAAGGAATGCCAGCATTGCCAGCAAACCACCAGAAGCTATGGAGAGGAAAGGAACAGATTCTAACAGCACAGTGTCTCGTGTAATTGCCTTATGCCTTCCTACAGCTTTGAAATCCTTTAAAACAAATATTCCTCTTGCTGTGCAGAAGCTCTTTAGTTTAATTAGATCCCATTTTTCAATTTTTGCTTTTGTTGAAATTGCTTTTGGTGATTTCGTCATAAAATCTTTGCCCATGCCTATGTCCTGAATGTTATTGCCTAGATTTTCTTCTGGGGTTTTTATAGTTTTGGGTTTTACATTTAAGTACAGACAGCCTACAGAATGGGAGAAGGTTTTTACAATTGATGCATCTGACAAAGTTCTAATATCAAGAATCTACAAGGAACTTAAGCAAATATACAAGAAAAAAGAAACAACCCCATTAAAAAGTGGGCAAATACATGAACAGACACTTATCAAAAGAAGACATTCATGTGGCCAACAAATATATGGAAAAATGCTCAACATCACTGATCATTAGAGAAATGCAAATCAAAACCACAATAATATACTATCTCATGCCAGTCAGAATGGTGATTATTTAAAAATCGAGAAATAACAGGTACCGGCAAGGTTGTGAAGTAGGAACACTTTTACACTGTTGGTGGGAATATAAATTAGTTCAATCATTGTGGAAGACAGAATAACAATTCCTCAAAGATTTAGAACCAGAAATACCATTTGGCCCAGGAATCCTATTACTTGGTATATATCCAAAGGAATATAAATAATTCTATTACAAAGATACATGCACACATATGTTCATTGCAGCACTATTCATAAGAACAAAGACATGTAACCAACCCAAATACCTATGAATACTTGACTGAATAAAGAAAATGTATATATATATATATATATATATATATATATATATATATACCATGGAATACTATGCAGCCATAAAAAAGAATGAGATCATGTCCTTTGTAGGGACATGAATGAAGCTGGAAGTCATTAACCTCATCCAACTAACCAGAAACAGAAAACCAAACACCACATATTCTCACTTACAAGTAAGAGTTGAATTATGAGAACACATGGACACAGAGAGGGGAACGACACACACTAGGGCCTGTTGGGGAAGAGTGTGGAGGAGAGAGCATTAGGAAAAATAGCTAATGCATATGGGGCTTAATATCTAGGTGATGGGTTGATAGGTGCAGCAAACCACCAAGGTTTATCTACGTAACAAACCTGCACATGCTGCACAGGTACCCTAGAACTTAAAATAAAATAAAATATAAATAAATAAATAAATAAATAAATGTATGTTTCTCAACTCACCTAAATTTGAGCATGCCACTTGTCTCTCAGGGCACTAGTTTGTACAGATCTTCCCTCTTTTCTATACACACTCACTCTCTTCCTCATCTCCTACAGGCACATGACTATCTCCAAATACTGTCTCTATGCTAGATGTCTCCAATGGATTCCAGACTCTTCTAATTGCCCACTCATTATTTCTCCTTAGTTGTTTAATAGGCATCGTAAACCTTTACATATCCAAAGTTAAGTTTTTGATATTGTCCCCACACTTGTTCCCCTTACAATCTTCTGCCTCACTAATTGTCACTCATTCTTCTAGTAGCTTGGGCTAAAAATTGTGGAGTGGCCTGGGTTTTTGTTACTCCAAGATTGTGTCTCTGACATCTCACATTCAATCCACTAACACATCTTGTTCTATCTGCATAAAAACATCAATACATCCGGTTTGGAGAAGTTGGTGGTCTTGTGCATTGTTAGTAGGAGTAGAAAATGGTGTAGCTACAGTGGAAAACACCCAGTTTCTCAAACGATTAAACATAGAACTACCATATGACTCCACAATTCTATTTTTTGGCATTGTATCCAAAAGAATTACAATAGGGACTGGGACAAATATGTATATATAATTTCCATATCGTCTTTATTCACAATAACCAATAAATGGAAACAACTCAAATGTTCATCAGTGGATAAGTGAATTACCAAATGTGATATCAGTATATAATGGAATATTATTCAGCAATAAAACAGAATGAAACTTTGAGACATGCTACAACATGGATAGACCTTGTAAACATTACACTTAGTGAAATAAGCCAGACACAGAAGGATAAGCATGATTCTTCTTATATAAGGTACCCAGAATAGTCAAATTCAGAGACACAGAAAATGAGTGGTGGTTGCCAGGGGATTGGGGAGCAAGAGAGGGGGAGTTATTATTTAATGGATACAGAGTTTTTTCTGGGGGTGATAAAAATGTTTTGAGGCTGGGGACAGTAGCTCACACCTATAATCCCAGCACTTTGAGAGGCCAAGGCTGGTGGATCACCTGAGGTCAGGAGTTCAAGATCAGCCTGATCAACATGGCAAAACTCTGTCTCCACTAAAAATACAAAAATTAGCTGGGTGTGGTAGTGGGTACCTGTAGTCGCAGCTTCTTGGAGGGCTGAAACAGGAGAATCACTTGAACCCAGGAGGCAGAGGTTGTGGTGAGCCGAGATCACACTACTGCACTCCAGCCTGGGTGACAAAGTAAGACTCTGCCTCAAAAAAAAAAAAAAAAAAAGTTTTGCACATAGGTAGTGGGATGGCTTCACAGCATTGGGGAGATATTTAAAGCCACTTGATTATATACTTATGAATGGCTAAAGTGATACATATTATGGTATGTATACTTTAACATGAGAAACAATTATATACACACACATATGTCTATATAACATAAATACACATATATATGTTTAGGATTTTCTCCCTTCTCACCACTTCTGCTAACACACCTGGGTATGGGCCCCATCGTGCCTCATGGCGATGATTGCAGTAGCTCCCTTCCTGGTCTCTTCACTTCCAAGTTGCCTCACTGTAGTTTATGCTACACAAGAGTCAGCCAGAACAATCTTGTTAACATCACAATATTCAGATTGTGCCATTCCTCCATTTGACACCCTTAGGCATTTCCCATGTCTTTGAGAGTAAAAGCCCAAGTCTTTAGAGTGGCCTAAAAGGCTCTCCATGATCAGGCTTCAAGCAGCCTAAGTCTAGTCTCCTACCTTCTCCTCTCCCTCTCCACTCTCACACCATGTCTGGTCTCCTTATTACTCTCCCTCTTCTTGCTCTTCCTCAGTCACCTCAGGCCTAGTCTCCTTCCACGCACTCCTCCTCTCCCTCTGCCCAGCCACACTGGCCTCCTTGCTTCTCCCTGAACATACCTCATGACTTCAAACTCAAATCAAGTGCATACTGGGTGCCAGACATCATTCGCTGCTCCTCCTACATGGAAGGGCCTCTCCTTCACTTCTGTCAGGCCCCTGCCCAGCTCCCATCTCATCACTGAGGCCTTTCTCCACACGAGCTAGGTAATATTAAGCAATCCCCACCCAGACACTCCCTAGGCTGCTTTATTTGCTGCCACAGCAATTACAACTATTCGGTGCATGGAATGTATAGCATTGCTTACTTGATTATTGCTGGTATTTCTCTCCCCTCCAGGACCCTTGAAGGCAGGAAGTTTGTTCACTGATGCCTCCCCTGCACCTAGAATGATGTCCGGCACCCAGTATACACTTGACACCTATTCACTGAATAAGTGAATGAAGGAAATGTCTAAGCTTCTATTCCTGAACCAGATGAATAATTAATGAAATTAATAAAACTTCAGACATTTCTATTTGGGGTCTGTCTCTGACATTTAGCCTATTTTTGTTTTCTTTATGATGTCATGTCAACTTTTTTTTTTTTTTTTAAAAAATAGGGTCTTGCCTTGTTTCCTATGCTGGAGTGCAGTGGCGTGATCTTGGCCCACTGCAACCTCTGCCTCCCGGGCTCAAGTTATTCTTATGCCTCAGCCTTTCGAGCAGCCAGATTACAGGTACCTGCCACCATGCCTGGCTGATTTTTGTACTTTTAGTGGAGACGGGGTTTCACCATGTTATTCAGGCTGGTCTTGAACTCCTAAGCCCAGGGGATCCACCTGCCTTGGCCTCCTGAAGTGCTGGGATCCACTTTTAGATTGGAGGGTACATGTGCAGGTGTGTTACATGGGTATATTGCATGATTATGAGGTTTGGGATACGAATTATCCCCTGTCACCCAAAGCCCATCATTTAAAAAAAAATTATTTACTTTCCACTCAAAACAAGAGCACATAGAAGAAGTGAGCCACAGAGCCTTGAAGTCAGTTATATCTCCTTATGCCTGATCTGCCTTGCTTAGGTCTCCAGGCTTATGGCTTGCCTTTCTCCATGCACTATTTTAGACTCTGGCAGCACTAGAGTCTACTGAAGTTCTTACAATGCACTGTGACCTCCCTTCTCCATAGCCCTTTACTCAGTGTATCAGTCAGGGTTCTCCAGAAGAAGAGAACAAACAGGATAGATAGATGATTGATAGGTAGATGATAGATAGATAGATAGATAGATAGATGATAGATAGATAGATAGATAGAGACAGATAGGAAGATAGAGAGATAGATATATTATAGGTAATTATTGCTTACTCAATGATGGAGACAGTGAAATCTCAAGGTCTGCCATCCAAAAGCTGAAGACCTAGGAGAACCAAGGGCTGAACCCAAAGGACTGATAGAACCAAGGGCTGAACCCAAAAGCCCTTAGTCTGAACCTAAAGGGCTGATAATCAGGATAACCAGTGCTGTAAGTTTTGGTCTGAAAGCCAAGAGACTTGACAGCCAAGAGCTGATGTTTCAGTTTGAGTTCAAAGGCAGAAAAGACCAATGTTCTAGCACCTGCAGTCAGGCAGGAGTTCCCTCTAACTCGTAGTTGGATCATCCTTTTTGTTCTGCTAAGGCCTTTGACTGATTGGTTGCTGGCCACCCACATTAAGGAAGAAGATCTGCTTTACTCTGTTCTAATGATACAAATGTTAGTCTCATCAAAACCCTCACACACATACCCAGAATATTGTTTGATCAGATATCTGGGCACCCATGGCCCAGGCCATTTGACATACAGAATTAATCATCACACTCTATTTTAGCCCTCCCTTCACCTGACTATCTTTTACTCATAGGTCTCAGTTGAGATGCCCCTTTTGGGAAATGGATTCCAAGCACCTCAGGTCATGATTAATTTTTTGTCCAGTGTACTCAGATCAAATGCTTTCTTCCTATCATGGTTCTCCACCTCTGGATGATAAGTGTGGTTTTATTTAAGGAGAGCTTTTTCTCCTCATGACTGCATACTAAAGCCTGGCACAATGTCTGCAGCAGAAAAGGCTCTCTAGATTATTTTCTACAACTGTGCATATGAGCGATGGTCCACAGAGGGCCTGGAATCCCAAATTCCTTTCAGCAGGGAACATGAGCAATAGGTGCTAACACAGTGAAAGAAAAGGAAGATAGTGAAATGTACATGGGTAGTAAGATGCATGGTGTGATAGCATCTTACAAATTCTAAGGCAAAATGGGAGAGAGAGTCTGAATTCAGTGGCAGTCTGTACAATCATTACACAATTTATTGCATCAGAGAAACTTTAAGGAACCCAGCCTCTGACCTGGCAGGCTTTCAGGATCCTGATACTTCAATTCTGTTTGGGCTAACAGCTCCAGCTTCATAGGGGCTCTGTCAGAAATGCATACTCTCAGACCTACTGAATAAAAATCTGCATCTTAATGTAGTCTCCGGATGATGTGAGAAGCCTGAGAAGCTCTGAGCTATGGCTACTAACCAGTTGCATAAATATGGGCAACTTGCTTAACCTCAAGACCAACATCTCCTCATCTGTAAAGTGGGAACAGTGATATCCAGAGTTGTTGTAATAACTAAATGAGATCCCTTCTGCTGGCTGCAGTACCTGGAGTAGAGTAGACGTTCAATCGGTTTTAATTTTTCGTTCATTGTGAAAGCCATGTGTAAATGGAAGTGGACAGAATGATCACTGTGTCTGCTCTCTAGCTGCCATGGTGGGATTCTGCTCACTTCAGTACCAATGCTCTCAACAAAAGCTTGCTTTTGCTAATTCCCTGATGAGTTTTATGCAGAAAGCTTCATCAATGCCATAAGGTTTGCCCATACCAACCACAGTTTTGTTTGTTTTTACTTCGAATATTGGTTTCTTTAATTTCTGGGATCCACTTTGGATATTTTCTTGAATATTTACCAATGTTCACTGAGTACCAGTTATACTAAAGTTCTGTGTTAGATGTTGTTACAGACTCAGAAGATAAATAAAACCAACGCCCTGTCCTGAATGAATTCATAAAATAGTAGAGGAACATAAACACATATGAAGTCAGAAATTGAGAAGTGCCAGCCAAGGTGCTAAGAAAGTTAGAGAATGGAAACATTTCTTCTTAGTATATATTTTACATTTCCCTAGTAGCTGTTGTCTCAATTTATTTCTCATTATTGAAATACATATTTAATAAGTGGTACTCAGGCTTACCCTACAAAACGAATGTTCACTTTTTACTGTGCTCGTTTTGAGCGAGACTTATTCTCTTTCATATTTTAAAAATTGGAATTAATATGCTCTTTTGGAATAGTTCAATTTAATTACTACTTTAAAATTCAAAGAGAAACATCATTAAATATTAATAGGCCAATCTGCAAAAACAAATTTCTCTGGAAGTTTGGTGTAGGTGAATGCAGATTTGAGAAAGTATGACAGCCCTTGAGAAATAATAGGACTAAGAAGTAGTTTGCATTCTCTAGGCCTCATTTCCATACTCGTAAAATTGAGTCTTAGAACTGTGGTCCCCAGGTTCTACAGGTCTCTGCTGGTGGCATTAAGAAAAATAGCTGTTAAAGATGCAGCAAACCACCGTGGCTTGTGTATACCTATGTAACAACCCTGCACAATCTGCACGTGTACCCCAGAACTTAAAGTATAATAATTTTTTAAAAAATCCATGTAGATACTGTTGGTGAGAGAAGGGAACTGACGTGATATGCAAAACAGTGTGACTAGGACTGTGGAGAACCGGAGAGACCTGCTTTGGGTGAGAGGGTAAACGTCACGTCACTTGGGTCCAGCCAATATGCCCTGCAGAATGTCCAGAACTTCCTTTTTAGAGGAAGCCAGAAATCTGTATTTTAATGTAAAATATCCTGATTTTATTTTTATATTTTAAAATATTGGCTCAATTTTAAGCATAATGCTTGTCAAACCAAGCACGTCTATATTCTAAATTAAGTTTTCCGGCTTCAGGTTTGCAACTTCTCACCCATGCCAAGGTCCTATGAGCAGTCAATCATCAACCACAATTACCTCGCAGAGTTGACCCACAACTCAGTGATTCTCAGCCCAGACAAAGCATTCGCCTCATCTGCAGAGCATTTTACAACTAGCAGGCCCTGGGTCCCACCTGCAGCGATTCTAATTCAATCAATCTTGGATTGGTCTCTGGCTTCAGTAGCTTTCAAAATTCCTCAGATGATCCCAATGTGCACCTGGGTTTGAGAACCGCTGGTCTTCAGGAATCGTCTCTCTCTCTACCTGGTTGCCACTGCTCGCCTTGCTCCCATGGCTCTTGGGTCCCCAGGACTGCCTAAGACCTTCTTCAGCAACACTCACCTTTTTCATTGTTCCAGAACATTTACTGGTGATGAGAGACTATAAAGAAGTCACAGCTTGCTTCCTTTCTGAAGGATGTTGTGATTTTGGCTCATTTGCAGTTCACGACAACTCTTCAACAGTATGCCGTAGGCCACTGTCTCAGGTTCCCATTTTTCCACCAGCTGCAGAGCAGGAAGGGAAGAATCAAAGTGGATATCCTCTTGCAATTTTTCAATTTTATGCTGCCTAAACAATATTCATAACAAGCGCCGTGGTAAATCTCTCATTTACTGTCACAGTTGTTCTACTGTTTTGGTGTACTTTTATATTTTTACTCCCTCTAAGTATTGAAAACAAATTAAATTCAGCAAAATAGAAGACCCAGGGAATACAACAAATAATTATTCCTGCCAAGCATGAGTATTTAGCACCTGCATGTTTGGGAAACGTTCAAATTGGTTTGCTTTGTATACGCTGTAAACGTGCTCCCTGGAGCTAAGGAAATCTCTTTTGGATTTAGTTGTTATTTATGTATTTATTTGATTTTTTAAATGTAGGCAATAGGCAAATTAGGTTAGGTTGCAAGGTCTCTGGGTACAGCCACAAGATTTTGGAATATTGCATTTGGTCTGGATCTCATATAGGAGTCAGGTTTGGGTTATTAATCTGTGGACCTGGGGGTGGATGGATTATATTAAAGTAAGACTTTGTACACTTTCATATCACTCATTTTTGTCATGCGGCATTATATTTCTCAGTGGCTAAAGCTTCACAAATGGCTCATAAATATTTTGTGAATTAAGGTTTGGGGATGATAGTTTGTCATAGCAAGAGTGAATTGATGCAAGGGATAGAAGAAAAGGAAAGTGAGCTGCAGAATTTTCACTGCTCCTGCATATCGTGGAGAACTGATTTAGAGGCCTGTGTAGTTTCTCCTTAATTACTTCAGAGATGGTTTTGGAAAATGCAACTCTAAATGGAGCGCAGGATGATTTATGGCACTATTTTATGAGATGGAATTAAAAATTCAAACCAGAATGTGTAACTGTGGCAGCATGGGGCTACTCATTAAGAATCAGTGAACGCTGCCATTCATTTGCCTGCACCTGCTGGGACTGGAGGGGGGAAACACGCTGATACCTGCCCACTTGACCGGGATTGGCAAGAAAAAGAGCTTCCTGGATCAGTGACTGGAGAAAAACTCTTTGGGGAGGTGGGAGAAACTCCCCAACTTCTGTAATGAGAACAGTTGGCAACTTACACAGTACAGGACAGTCGGCATCCACGCAGCGTGGAATCCAGACACACAGCTCTGCAATTTAAGAGCCTGTGGCTCAGCTTTCTTTATCTGTCAAATGGGATTGGTAACAACCACGGGCTGCTCTGTAAAGATGACATAAAATCATATATGGAGAAGCCACTGGTGATCTAGATCATGGGATATAAATGTGAATTATAGTGTGTTATTAAAAAAATCTCCAAGGAAACTGCCTCAGCATCTTTTACTATTATTATTAGCATGAAGCAGAACAGTTGCTTCACAGCTTGGTGGTCTACCTAGGAGGTATGCTGGAGGTCACGAAGAACCCGATTTTGTGAAAATGCTCTGGATTTTGCCCATTAGCATCCATCTAACCTTGATGGAACTCTGGTTGTGTGCACGGGATATTGGGTCAGTCCTCATGGGCTACTCACATGTGCAAAAAAGATACAGTTTCTCCATCTCATCTATAAGTGATAGGCTTTTTCTTAAGATCACCCTTCCAATACGTTGTGGGGATAGATCAACTTGGTAACTTGAATCTGAGAGAGGCGAAATTATCTTTCCAGATTTCTCAGCCTCTAGGAAAAAATGCTAAGACCTTTCAATTTCCCTTATTTCTGCCCCAACAGCCCTCTAAAACGGTTCATGTGGACTTGAGGCAGCAGGCTGGTGGAATCCTAAGCCCCAGGCAGAATATTTTGCTGGCTCTGCTCTCTGAATGATGTTCTTGTGTCCACCTGGTCTCTGTCAGCATCTGTAGCCAGCATAACTTGTGGTGGGTTGGTTCACTCTTGCTCCATTGGGTTCAGCAGCCTTCTTCTGCAACTTGACCTTACCTGGATTCTTTGTCAACCTCTGAGTTTCAGCCACATCCCCTTTCCAGCCCTGGTATGGTCCTGATATAAGGTTCCTTCTCTCCTCATGATTAGAGGCCTATTGCTTCTGAACCCCCACTGCTTTGAAGTTATCGCTCACAGGCTGGCAGGAGGTCCCAAGCCCCACCCACACTACATCAGAAACAAGAGTAGCTCCAGTAAGTTAAACCCTGGCCATTCCCCTGTTGACAATGTTGGAGTCGCTAATTACCTTGATGTCACCCTCTCCCCTCACCTACTCCTCACCGACATGATGCAGTGATAATCTCTACCAGAATCTGTTCTAAAGTTCTTTGTTTTTGACTTTTTCATCTGTTAGCTAAATTATCTAAAATTCTTCTTGATCTCTGAGTCAAAGTCTTGACTCTTAACCTCCTGCCTCTTGGACTCAGTAACCAGGAACTACCAAAGGCTGGTTGGACTTGCATTTGCTCCATAGCACATATTCCTTCTGTTTTGGCAAGCAATCTTATGGCCTGATTGTCATGAATGAAAGGGTCATCTTACAACACCATGGAAAACACTTTAAGATCTGAGTCTTCCAGGTTTGGTTCTGGTTATGCAAAATTGCTTTAACCTTTAGATAAATGTTTTTCAACAAAGCCTGGCTTCAGAGGCTTTTGTCTTACTGCAAAATCATATCCTGAATGATAAACATAAACGTAGCTATTTCTTTCACAATACTCCCTCTCCTAAACACTCAGAGCCCAGGTATCAGGTACTCTTCTAGTTGCTAAGGATACAATGGTGAAGAAAACAATAAATTCCTGCTTCCAAGAAGCTGTCTTTCTAGTGTAGAGTGACAGGCAGTAAACCAATTGAATAAGCAAAATAAATATATGAGGTGTTGATATGTGATATGGAGGAAAATCGAGAGAGAATAAGTGATGCAGATGAATTTCTGGACTTTAAGAGTGACACTTGAACTAGACTTGATGGGTGCAAGAAAGAAAACCATGGCATATGGATTATCTGAGAGAAGGCCATGCTAACAAAGGTCATATAAAAAATTAAAAATAGAAAAGCATGTTAATATTTTCAAAATATCCTGACACTTTGCCATCACTGATCCTAAAACTGCTTGATGCTTTGTTTTAGTCAGGTATATGCAGACTAAATATTATTAACAAATTATTGTTTCTAAAATGCCACAAAGATCAAGTCAAGAATCTCTGGGGACTCTTTATTACTTATATGATAAAGTCATTTATTTATTCATATAGAATATAATAAAAGCTGTGAATGAACAAAAATGAATCTGATAGTGTGATATAGTTCCTGCTTTCAAGGAGCTCTTGATGAGTCAGAGAGGATAAACTTAATAATAAGACTGTGTAATAAGATCGATGCCAGACATGAGTATTGGGTCTTTTGGAAATATAGAGGCATCTAATATGACCTAGGTGGGAGAGGGAAGTCAGAAGAGAACTTCTCAGAGAAAGCAATACTGATGTGGATCTTAAAGGGCAAGTAGAAGTTACTGAAACAGTGCCGTGGAAGAGGTGAACAAAGCAGAAGGGGCAACATCAGTTAGTGCATCCAGATGGGCCATGCAAGGTGAGCTAAATGTGGCTTATAGCTTCTAGAAGGAAGGCATAAGGTGGGTGATGATGAGAAACGAGGCTGGAGATGTGGACACAAGTAGGAAAGACAAATTAAGTCCGGATTCCTTCACCAGCACATCTTCCTTACAAGGCACATTTCCAGCAGTGAGTCAACTCCAGCCTTTGCTCTGTTTAGGCTGAGCCAGGTGTCCGGAGTGTCTTTCCTCTGCTGCTCATTCCTGTAAAGAGTACGTGTTTCTCAAGTCCTGACTACAGCCACCATAGCCTGGGAGCCCTCCTTCACTGTGGCTGCCCAGGTGACCTAACCAATATTTGCCTTAGGTTCCACTCAGTCTAGCTCAGTCACTGCTCCCTCTTGTTGTCATTTAAATGTTTCATGTATATATTTTCATTTTATGGATTAAAAATTTGAGGGCACAAACTACCCTATGTTTCTCCCACATTGTCCAGCATAATGCTCTGCATACTCAGAATGTATTTGTTAAAAAATGCATTTTATTATTTTAAGCCTCATTGTCCAATATTGTAACCATGAGCCCCAGACAGTTACTTAAATTTAAATTAAGATGATATATGAACCTTCAGTTTCTTGATCTCATTAGTCACGTTTCAAGTATTTAGTACATGCATGGCTAGCAGCTGCTGTATTGGGCAGCACAGAAAGCATTTCCATCATCACAATTGGCCATCACTGATTTAGAATACTTTTTAAAAGGAATTTCCAGGTGAGAACTGCTTTAGGCCATTTTTGGAATCATACCTATAAATTGTCAAAAGAGTGCCAGTCAATTCTATTGCACATGATATTAAAGTTATTGATGAAACATTAAAATATGACTCCAGGTAATTTATTTTTACAAGCTTGGCAATACACAAAATGTAGATATTTATTGAAGAAATAAAAATAATAGCATTTTATTGATGTCTACTCTGTGCCAGGTAGTATACTAATATGCTATATATTTTTATGCTATACATCTTTTAATCTTTAGCCCTTTGAAATATATATTATTAAAGAAGAGGAAACTGAGGTCATTCTTGTGAAATAAATTACTTAGGATATACAGTCAGGAAGTAGTAGAGCCAGTATCCTAACCCAGAACTGTTGACCCAAAAGCCTGTCTAGAGAATATTTTATCTGTCTATCTATCTATCATCTATCTATCTATCTATCTATCTATCTATCTATCTATCTATCTATCATCTATCTATCTATCTATCATCTATCTATCTTTGTCTTGCTTTCTCATATATATATGCATAATTTATCAATATCAGCCACCTAGATCTAAGAAATGTTACCATTTTCCATATTCACATCTTTCTATGAAATAAAGACCTAAACATTTAAAGACATCTTTAGCCCTTCTATACTAGTCCATTTTCACACTGCTATAAAGAACTGCCTGAGACTGGGTAATTTATTTTAAAAACAAACAAACAAACATTTAATTGATTTACAGTCCTCCTGGCTGAGGAGGCCTCAGGATACTTACAATCATGATGAAAGGCAAAGGGGAAGTAAGCATGTCTTACATGGCAGCAGGAGAGACAGAGTGAAGGAGGAAGTGCCACTTTTAAACCATTAGATCTCATGAGAACTCACTATCATGAGAACAGCATTGGGGAAACCGCCCCCATGATCCAATCACATCCCACTAGGTCCTTCCCTTGACATGTGGAGATTACAATTCATGATGAGATTTGAGTGGGGACAGAGAGCCAAACCATATCATCTTCCCTGATTCCATTCTTTTTTCTTCTTTCCTCTGCAAGGATAACTACTATGCTGAAGTTAGTTTGTTTCTTTCCATTTAGGTATCAGTAGTTTTATTATGTTTACATTATCCAAAAGCAGCATATATATTATTTTGAAAAATTTTAATTTAAATCAAAGGAATGTAGTATTCTGTGGTTGACATTTCTACCCAATATTTTGTTTCAGGATTTATTTCTGTTGATGCATGTAGCTTTGCTTCATTTATCTCTACTGTTCAGTATTATTCCACATGTCAATTTAGTACAATTTACTGATTCGCTTATTGAAAGATATTTCTGTTGTTTCTAATTTTTGTCCATTGCACAAAAAGCTGCAGATAAGATCTGCGTATATGTTTCCTTAAGCTTATTGCAAGCATTCATCTAGGATATATATTTCAGAAGAAAATCACAGGGTCCTTGATAGTACACATCTCCATGTTACTAGATATCAGTAAATTGTTTTTTAAATGGAGATTTCAATTTATATTCCCATTGGCAATGTTTGAAACTTTTTGTTTTCACATACTTCTGTATAATTGGAATTTTCATACTTTTAAATTTTTGCTTGTTTGATGAGTATAAAATAAATGGTTTTTCATCTTAATTTTTATTTTCTTAATGAAATTGAGCATATTTTCTTCTATTTAGTGGCTATCTAAACATTCTCTTCTGTGGCTTGCCTAACCCTATTTATTGGCCAAATTTCTATTGGGCTGTTGATTTATTTTTTAATGATTTGTGGGAATTCTTTATATGTTTTGATTACAGATTGTTATTTATGTGGGTTACAAATGGCTTCCTGGTTTGTCTTTTCTTTGTCTTTTCATTTTGTTCATAGATGTTTTCAATTTTGATGTAGTTAGATTTATAATTCCTTCTTTGGAGTTTATACTTTTAGTATCTTAAGATATTTTTCATACATCAACATTAGAAAGATAATCTTATATTTTTTCTAAAAGTTTTAAAGCTTTGCTATTTACAGTAAGGATCTCAGCCAATTTGGATTTTATTTTGTGTATAATGTAATACAGGTATCTACTGTTTTCATATAGATCACCGACTTATCTATTTTAGTTGTGACCAGCCACCCTTCTCATTATGCAGAATGCAGTGGTGTCATTTATGGAGTCACTTTATGTGTGTGGGCTGGGTCTGACCTCTCTTCTTTGCTGTTGGTCTCTTTATTTATCCCATTGTTTATAATCTTGTGATTTTTGACATGTTATATTACACTTATTTTCCCTTTGTATCATTCTTTGAATTGGTTTGGCTAGTCTTAGCCCTTTCTTTTTCACTCTTAGTTTTTGGAACAGCCTGCCAAGTTTTGGTTTATGATTTTTCCATTCTGTCAAACTACTTTTAAGTCCCATTGTGGTGCTAGCAGCTTTTTAAAAAATTACTTTATGCTGTTTCTAAAAGATAAAAGTCTCTCTCAGGAAGGATAGTGAGATTAAATCTGAGGATGACACTGGGAAAGAGGTAGTAGTTGGTCCTGTCAAGCCACAGAGACTTTAGCCAAGATCAGATGGACAGATATAAGTGAGAACTGGTCATTGGCTGTGCAGGCCTGAGGTTAAATGCATCATCCACTTGAGCAGCGTTAGAATTAAGATGTCAGACACATCATATGCAGGACGATAAGCCAAGATCTTGGAAGGATAAGGGTATTTAAATAGCCAGGGCCTATGACAATTGCCTGGATACCTAGGAGGGGATGTTAGTTGCCTCATCAAAAGCTAATGGAAGTAAGGTCACTGCAACTGGAAGCATTTCTACACTTGTTATCAGCCTATCCCCAGATTGAGATCTTCTCTTGTAATAAGACAGCATGGCACAATGGGGTAAGGAGCAGGACTTTCAAATCCAACAGGTGTGGACTTCAGCCCAGAGCCACCACAGGAGAGCTGAATGATCTTGGATGAAGTTCTCTGTATTTTCTAAGCCTCTGTAAAATGAGGAAGATTCTAATTTCTATCTCACAAGTGAGAAAAGCAACAAGAAAAATGCATGGCAAGGGTTAAGTGCTTAAAAATGTCATTTTATTATATTACAAATGACCATGGGCCTATTAAAAGTGAGTCACTTCCCAAATGCCAGAAAGTATGTCCTCATCCCTCCAGCATCCTCTTTGTCAACTTTGGGGGATTCATTTGATTCCAGTCATGTTCACAATCATGTACCATGAGGACATTTCAGTCAACAATGGATTACTTACTGATAGTGGTCCTATAAGATTAGAACATTGTATTTTACTGTACCTGTTCTATGTTTAGATATGTCTAGATATACAAATATTTACCATTGCATTGCAATTCCCTACAATATTCAGTACAGTAACATGCTGTACAGGTTGGTAGCCTAGGAGCTACAGACTATATCACATAGCCTAGGTGTGTAGCAGACTGTACCATCTAGGTTTGTATAAGTACACTCAGTGATGTTCGCATGACAACAAAATCACCTAATAATGCATTTCTCAGAACATATCCCCATCATTAAAAGATTCATGACCGTATTTCCTTCTGCTATGAATACTAATAGCGGCTCGTCACTGCATTGGACTCTGTGCCTATGGATGCCGTAAGCCTCAGCTCATAATCTTTTCTCTTCCAGGTCTTAACCTGGGCTCAGAAACCAGCCACTCTTCACTTCTTAGACAGGGAAAGTAATAATAATTTCTCCCTGCCTCAGTTTCCTCATCTGGAAATGGGTCAAATCGTAGTTTTGGTTATGAACATAAGTAAATGGGTGGATATGGAAAAGTGCTTAGCAGAGTGCTCAGTGTATATGGGCCTTCTATAAACATCGGTTAAATAAATGTCCTATGCTAGACAGCATAGAGTTTAAGAGTCTGTTCACAGATTGATGACAAACAGTTTGGATCAAATGTAGGCTCTGCCACTCATTACATGTTGGGGAAAGGTGCTTAAAGTTACTTTCTCTCAGCCTTAGGTCCTCCCTTGTGAACTAGGAAAAGGAATAATCTTCATCTCAGGGGGTTTGTTCTGAGGATTAGTAGAAATGAGGTATATAAACTGGCTGGTACACTGGAACCACTCAGCAAATTGAAGCTTTTATTAAATATTATCACTACACTCCTAGCAGAGGATTGCTTGCTCAGGAGCTTGCTCAATTTGGGATAATATTTGAGTCAAGGATGAGGGTGATGGCCAGACTAATGCAATAGAAATTCTATACTTTAATTTTTAGCACATCATTTGGTGGGCAAAGCTGGTGAACCACTCCTTACCCCTCCACACAGCTTAATTTACCAAAGCATAACCCATCACATCCATATTGGGTGTGGCTGGTATATGCATGAGCCATGATCTGAGGCCATCCTGGTTTGTGTCTAGGGACTGATCTGCCCCCTTATAGAACTTAGCCACTTCCCCTCTTTTGGCCGTGGTATCTGAAGAAAAGAAATTGTCTTCTTTCCATCCTAAGTGGCTGGAGGGTGACACAGAAGCATTTGAGTTTTCCTCTTTCTCTCTGTATGTTTCAGGATAGGCATCCTGAGCTCCCCTAAGGATGTGACCAGAGCAATATGAGAGACTGGAATCACAGGTGTGCTAGCCACTAAAGTCAGTATGCAAGTTGGAAAAAAAGACTCAAGAAAGGGAAAGGAGAGGGGAGTTGGAATTATTTTAATCTTAAAGAAGTTAGATATAATTACAAAACAAAACCTCAGTATCACAGCTGTGGTTATCCACCAAAACACAATCTTCACAGTTTATGAATTTAGCTTCCTATTCATTAGTGGCTCTCCCCCAGTTGGTGAATGTGTTCTAATCATAAATGAATTTTTAATAGCTTCAAACCAAAGGAATTACAGCACAAAGGTCACTGTTTATTTTTAAATGACTTATTGTAATATAATACCAAAGACCCATAATAAGAAAATTTACTCCTCTATAACTGGTTGGAGGATGAAAGGCCACTTTCCTCAAAGCTCCAGAGTGACAATGTCACATTAAAGCAGCTGAAATAAATGGAGGTCCCAAGAGTAGCACTACACTCTCATGCATATACTCACAGGCTTCTTTCAGGAAAAACTATCTGTAGCTCAGTCTGAGGGCCTGAGAATATTTACTAGACTATAAGAGCAGGTATAGCATGAAAAACCAAATTAACAGTAACTTAAGTCAAATGAAAATTAATTTATTGCTCTCCTTAAAATCCAGGCTGATATGGAAGTTCTGTTGTAGTACATAGTCCTCAGCAGTTCAAGTGCCTTTATAATGTTCCTCATTAGTGGTCAACACATGTCTAGATGCCAGACACTATAAAGAGGAAAGGGGAAGGGGCAGGCACACACCTTGATTTTAAGGACATGACCCAGAAATCCCATATGTCTTTTCTGCTCACAGGCCATCCGTCTGAATATGGCCATGTGACACATTCTGCAAGGGAAGCTGGCATATGTAGTCCTAGCCTTGGGCAGCCATGTTGTCAGCTAAAAATCCAAAAGTGACAGAGGTGATAGGAAAGATCAGATGAGACCTGGGGCAAACCGTGTTCATAAGGCCTAAAGACATTAATTTGGGTGTACCACAGGGCCTAGGAGAGATTCCCATTATGAGCCAGCTCTCAAAGCCTTCATCCAACTAGGTAGAACTAGTCATCCATTACTACCTAGAAACATATGCCTCAGTAATAGATTTTTCAGACAGTGCCCATATTTTAGACCCTTTTAATCTAGGTAGTCTAGCAGAAGAGATAAAGAGATAATGATTATACAAGAAAACAGCTGTATATACCACAGGGAGATTCCATTCAAGTGTCAAAAAATTCAGTAAGTGCAGGTTTTACTTGCCATACAAATGACACCTTTTTCCTAATCCGCCCATTTGCCACTTCTTATCCACTCATAAAGCCAAGTGTTGTTAGTTCTTGACTTTTCTAGCAAAGGTGGCAGCCAAGGAGAAAGTGTTCTAAGATAAGCAAATAAATGTATGTAGTTTCACTTTGGCTAGGATATAGGGAGCTGAGACTGGAAAATGGCAGATAGATATGGAAGGCTGAGGCTAGATTTTACAAAGATGTTGGTATTATGTCTTCCCAAACAGCTATTGATAACATTGGACAGGTTCATAGAATTCCATTTACTAAGGGCACTCACTGACTTAGCAGAAAATAAAATGGAATGTATAGACTCTGTTCCACATGAGTTAAAAGAACTGGCTGCTATAAACTGTGGCAACCAGGCAACCAGCATTTCTCTCTTCTCTCCTTCCCTGGAATCAGTCTTAGGTGAGAAAGGAAGCAGCAGTAACTGTCTGTCTGTTGAGTTTTTAGGAGTACCAAAACTTACTCACCGATTTCTGATGACAGAATATTCCCAGGTATTAACTCTCAGTTTTATCTGGAGTATGATCATAACTGCTGCTTTTATCCCCTCTTTTTCTTCCTCCTCCTTCTTTATCTTTGTTACAAAGGGAAACTTTGGACTATAGAGGCTTCATTTGTTAATGCATAAAGAAAAATGAGGAGCAGGCATCTGTGTACCAGCTCCAGGTCAGCCTTGAAGGTGTAACCCTGGCTCAGGACATGCCTAGTTCAGCTCTTTGAAACAGATACTTTACTGTTTTGTACTATTAGGGGCTCTGAGAAGAAAGGACTCCTCAATGACCTAGTTGAAAGATGTATGGCCTTTTCTCACCAAGATAACTATGGAAAAGAAGGTAGTGGTGAATAGGTGATCTAAGCAAGGAGATAAGATCAATTTTATTTTTCTAATCACTGGCACTTGGGCAAGGCATTGTAGTCTTCATAGGATAAAGACAGGAGGATTCTAGACAACCTTCTGTAGACCCAACGGGTCTGAGTAACACTGGGCATCATGTGGATTACACAGGAATATAGAACACAATGAAGCTACAATTGACACATTAAATTACTGTGGTGATTATGGGCACTCAGTTATACATTTAACATGTGTCCCATGAATCGTTAGGAAATTAATTAACAGTTTAGGTAGATGTAATGACATTTTTCAGATAATGTAGTCCAAACATACGAAGATATGGAAATGTGAGAGGTTAAGAAAGGATGAGCAAAATAACTTGATTAGTACTGTATGTCTTCTGAATGCTTCGAAAGTTTGGAATAACCAATGTATCTGACTTTATTTGCCGCAGGTGGAGAAGATGTATCCTGAATGCACACTTAGCACAGAGTTGTCTCTCCATCTTTGTATTCAGGAAGTACAGTTTGTATTTTACAGAATAACCTTCAGCTATGTGAAAACATAGCAAGATGAAGGGTAAAAAAATGAGTTAGAAAAAAGAGAATTTTTCGTTTTGTTTTTGTGTTTCCTCAGGAAAGTGCTTTGATTCTTCTTGTTTTTTAAGAACACATTTTCTAAATGTAAAGTTTTAACCTCAGAGGCTTGGAAAGAAAATGATAGACTCAACTTACATCTCTAGCACTGTAAGTTAAGTATCTTGAAGAACTTAAATACTTTAAAATACTAGCCCTAGTCCTATCCCTGGGCAACCACGTAAAATATTTCACATAAATTATGAAAAAAAAACATATCTATGAACATTCATGAAAGAACTAAATGCATGTATTCTAAATACAAAGAGAAAGTAGAATCCTAGGATATAAATAGGCACCAAAGCTGGCTTTTACCTTAAAAGTTTCTGTTAAACTTTGAGAACTCTGAAATTTCAACTTTGATTGCTTCATGGGGTTAGAGGTGGATATAAGGGTACAGAAATTAAATTCTAAGCCCACTAAAGTGGAGAAATTTAAAAAGAAATTTCTGAATAAATCTCAGGTATGAATAAAAAATAAAACCTGCCCTTCAGGCAAAAATAGCAACGAAACTTGCCCTTCTCAAACATGGCTCTTGGTAGGAGGAAAAGAATGTCACCAAGAATGTATAGCTAAAAGCCAGTCTTCACACAGTTGTTTGGTCAAACATTATGTTACCTGTATAATCTAAAATAAATATCTAATTTATTTTAACATAGTCTTCAGCTAGTAGTCTCCCAAATTTATTTTCCCTTCCTTATTCTACAATAAGAGAAAGGGCAAGCAAACTGAAATGTCCCCCAGATTAACGCTGTGTTTTAACCTAGACCTCAAGAAATTCCCACTGAAAAATGTATGAGGAAAAGATGCTTCCCATGTTTAGTGTCAGAAAGCTTGTACACACACACATACACACACACACACACACACACACACACACCTCCATCAGTGAGAACGAGCAGAAATGAGATATCAAAACCAAGACTTCAATACTGAAAGTGTCTTGATTTTGTGAAAACCTGTAAAGTGCTCAATTGCCAGAATTAGTAGATATGAAATATAAAATAATATGTTTAATATGCTTAAATAGAGCTTGAAGGCATGTGTTAAAAATATTAGACATTAAGAAATGAATAAGCAGATTTGAATAAGAACCAAATAAAACTTCTAGAAATTAAAAATACAATAATAATTAACATTAATACTCAATGGATGAAATAACAAGTTAGACATAAGTAAAGAAAGAATTAGTGTGCTGCAAGATAGATCCAAATACATTGTCCAAAAAGCAGTCTAGACAGATGAAACGTCAAAAGATGTGATAGATATAACTCCAGCACTTTGGGAGGCTGAGGCGGGTGGATCATGAGGTCAAGAGATCGAGACCATCCTGGCCAACATGGTAAAACCCTGTCTCTACTAGAAATACAAAAATTATCTGGGCATGGTGATGTATGCCTGTAGTCCCAGCTACTTGGGAGGCTGAGGCAGGAGAATTGCTTGAACCCAGGAGGCAGGGGTTACAGTGAGCTGAGATCACACCATTGCACTCCAGCCTGGGTAACAAGAGCCAAACTCCATCTCAAAAAAAAAAAAAAAAAAAAAAAAAAGATGTGAAAGGGATGTTAAAAGATATGATAGAGTGAGAAAGAATAAGATTTGCCTAAATGAAATTTCAGAAAGAATGGATAGAATGGAACAGAGAATATATTTTAATATCTAATGATTTGATAACATACAATGGCTTGACATGTTAAAAGATACCAACTTAAGATATAGGCAGCTCACTGTACTCCACCTCTCCTCCAAGGGGGAAAAAAGTAAGTCCACATACAAACACCAGAAAGTACAGAGCCCAAAGATAAAGACATCTTAAAAGCAGCTAAAGAGAATGATCAAGCTGCAAAGAGATTAGGTGGACAACCGATTTCTCCATGACATTAAGGGAAAACAGAGGACATTATGGAAAGAAAAAAATCTCTGCAAATAAAATTATTTATGCAGTGAAGCTATCTTTCCAAAATTAGGTTGAAATAAAGACATGTCAAACATAGTCTGAGATAGTTTACAATCTAAATATCATTTCTAAGGGATATTATACAGAATATATTTCAAGCAGGAAAAAAAAAGATCTAAAGCAGAAAGTCTGAGAGGTAAAGAAAGATGAACTTGGAATTTGGTAAATAGCTGCGTAGGGCTAAATGTTGTTGATTGCTTAAAGCAATAAAACACTATAATATTTCATTTTTGGATAAAAGATGTTTAGTACTAAATTTTTTAAATACAATGGTATGTAAGTCAAAAGCAACTAGAGGCTTTCTAATTTCAGGAGAAGGGTAAATCATCTTTGGACCCTGATAGGTATTTGTGTTAGCTTTGATAAGCACTAGATTATTAAGCAGAGATCATATAACTTCCAAACCAATGAGAGCAGAAAGAGGGAAATGGAAATCGAAAATGAAGAAACAAACAAAAAACCAGAAAACCCTCTATCGTTTTGAGAGAAAGCAATGAAGAATGGGAGAAGTGGGTTCAAAGAGACAGCATGAAGCAGCAACATGAAAAAATAAATTGAGGCTGGGCGTGGTTGCTCACGCCTGTAATCCCAGCACTCTGGGAGGCCAAGGCAGGCGGATCACCTGAGGTCAGGAGTTCAAGACCAGCCTGGCCAAGGTGGTGAAACCCCATCTCTACTGAAAATACAAGAATCAGCCGGGTGTGGTTGCATGTGCCTGTAGTCCCAACTACTGGAAGGCTGAGTCAGGAGAATTGCTTGAACGGGGAGGCCGAGGTTGTAGTGAGCCAAGATCAAGCCATTGCACTCCAACCTGGGCAACAGAGCAAAACTCCATTTCAAAAAATTTAATTAATTAGTTAATTAATTAAAATGTCACAGTGATATACAAATAGTGGTTATTGGCTGGGCACGGTGGCTCAAGCCTGTAATCTCAGCACTTTGGGAGGTCGAGGCGGGTGGATCATGAGGTCCAGAGTTCAAGACCAGACTGACCAACATGGTGAAACCCCATCTCTACTAAAAAATACAAAAATTAGCTAGGCATGGCAGCTCATGCCTGTAATCCCAGCTACTTGGGAGGCTGTAGAAGGAGAATTGCTTGAACTGGGACAGGGAGGCGGAGGTTGCAGTGAACCGAGATGGCACCACCGCACTCCAGCCTGGGCTACAGGGCAAGACTCCATCTCAAAAAAAAAAAAAAAAGAACAAATAGTGGTTATTTATATATTTTAATACTGTACAGCACTGAAAATTAACAAACTGTTCTCCAAAACATGTTCTTTCCTTCTGCCTGGCACATGTCAGCTCTGTCAGCTACAGCTGATATTTCCCAGCCTCCAGTGAAGCTAGGTCCTTCTCTAGAACTAAGTGTCTGCCAAAGAAATGTTTGTAAATGTGATACACTTTTCTTTAGCTTTACTTTTACAATGAGATTGCAACATTTCTTGGTCTAGACTTTTTTCCTTTCTCTTCTCTGGGATGAAATATGACCATGCCTAGAACCCAGATTTGACCAGACAGATGTGGTCATAGCTCTAGGGGGTGCATGGTAACCAGATGGGTGATCCTGAGTCCTGTGTGACCATGTAGAGTAAAGCCACACCCCGGCTTCCAATGCTGTCTAAAAACCTCTTACCTGAAAGGGAAATTAACTTGTCTTTGTTTAAGCCACTGCATTTTTTTGTTTGTTTTTTAGTAGAGATGAGGTTTCACCATGTCGGCAAGCCACACTGGTCTGGAACTCCTGACCTCAGGTCATCCACCCTCCTTGGCCTCCCAAAGTGCTGGAATTACAGGCTTGAGCCACCTCGCCCAACCTGCATTAGTTTTGTTGTTGTTACAGTAACTTAGCCCCTATCCTAATAAATGCCATTTGCATCAATATGAATAAAGCTCTAAAGTATAACGTTGAAGTAAAGAATAATGTCACAGAAGATAGCATATAGTGCTCTTCCATACCTAAACACACACACACACACACACACACACACACACACACATATAAGTGGAGAAAAATAGTACATATTTACATACACATACAGAGAGACATTCAAAGCTAAGCAATATTTTATTTGGAGATTTACAT
The DNA here is from genome assembly GCA_004027715.1 of Plecturocebus donacophilus. Classification (NCBI taxonomy): domain Eukaryota; kingdom Metazoa; phylum Chordata; class Mammalia; order Primates; family Pitheciidae; genus Plecturocebus; species Plecturocebus donacophilus. Next base: position 120,193 of record PVKP010001462.1, on the reverse strand, counting down.
AGATGGTAAAATTATGATATCAGCAAATAATCTACAACTCAGAATAATGATTCATGATGACCTTTGAGGAGTACTGTGGAAAATGTGATTGAGGAGTAATACACAAGGGACGATTTATTAACTTAGGTGGTGAGTACATGGATGTTAATTCTATTATTATTATTTAAAATATACAGGAATGTGCCATATACGATTTTATAAGTGTGAATAGTTAACAATGAAAATAAATAGCAGAAAATAGGGAGCCAGGAGGCCTAGGCTCTAGGTCAGGTAGTTTAATTAAGTACATGCACAAACTATGACAAGTTACTTATATCTCTGTGTCTCACTTTCCTTTTCTGTAATAACAGATTCTTTTGGATTTAACTTCTATACATTTTCATTAAAGCTTTGTACAGGCTGGACCATGTTTTCACAGAAGTCATAAGATTCCCTGAACATTGGACTAGTTTTAGCGAATAAAGGTTTTCCTCTCTCTGTAGTTGTAGAAGAGAGCATAATTCTATAGGTTACAGAACAGAAAGTGGAGAATAGATTATAATAAGAAAATTCAGAAAAAGAAGTTCAAGAAGCTAAATGAAGTTACCACAGTATCAGAAACAGATGTAAATAGAGGTATATGTAAATTCTTTTTCGTGTACTGGATCCAAAATATGTTTAAAATACTGGAATACTATGCAGCCATAAAAAACAATAAGTTAATGTCCTTTGCAGGGACATGGATGGACCTGGAAACCATCATTCTCAGCAAACTGACACAAGAACAGAAAATCAAACACGGCATGTTCTCACTCATAGGCGGGTGTTGAACAATGAGAACACATGGACACAGGGAGGGGAACATCACACACTGAGGTCTGCTGGGGGGAACTAGGGGAGGGACAGTGGGTGGTAGGGAACTGGGGAGGGATAACATGGGGAGAAATGCCAGAGGTAGGTGATTGGGATGGAGACAGCAAACCACACTGCCATGTATGCACCTATGCAACAATCCTGCATGTTCTTCACATGTACCCCAGAACCTAAAGTGCAAAATATCTATATATCTATATCTATATTTATATAGATATCGATATCTATATCTATATCTATATAGATATCTATATAGATATAGATATCCCTGAGAAGTTTTTGTTTGTTTTTTGCTTGGTTTGTTATTTTGGTTTTCTTGGGGAGAGTCTTTTTCTAATGTGTTTGTTCCACATTAAACCACAAAATTTTTTAACTTTACCAAACTTCAGTTCCTTATCTGTAAATGCAGAAAGATACTACTTATAGCATAGGATTGTTTTCAGGATTAAATGAGATAATGCAAGCATAGTGCTAAGTACAACATCTAGCACTTAGCATTCAATCAAAGCTGGAGGTGATGATGATCATGAGAAAGGAGAGAAAAATAATGAGATGGGGACATTTGTATTTTAAGCAGTGCAATGGTTTCCAGTAAAAATTCTAGGGTTTTAAGTTTGTTTTAATAAAGTTATACTTGTGTGAATGTAACTATATCAAGAAAAAACACTCAGTCCCTCTGATGGTGAAGCACTCATTTCATGACCGTAAGGAGAGTGTGTAAAAAAGTGCCCCCACAGGCAGGCATGGATTCAACAAAAGTGTGAGCCTTAGTCTTCAACGACAGATTTTTCAACATCTTTTTTTTTTTTCCTATTGATATGGGCTTGCTTTTCAGATATGCTTCTGAATGTCAGTTAAACAAATTGGTAGTATATCAGCAACAATTATTCTTACTCCTTCTTATTACTTATTCCCCTCTGTCTTCCTCCTCCTCCTTTCCTTTTTCTTCCCCTTTTCTTCTTCGTTTTTGATCTTTTTTCCTTTTGTTTCTTCCATTCTGCCTCCTCCAATTTTTAAAATAATCATCACACCATCATCATTTATCAGTTATAGCAAACAACTTTTTTCTCTCCAGCACCCTTTTTCCTCCTCTTTTTCTTGATGCTTCTTTCCCTCATTTTATATGATTAATAGGGACATGGCCCTTCCTTTCCAAGTCTCTACCCAGCCACAGGTGAAGACACAGGTAGGAATCTGGCTAAACAGAGTAGCCTAGCTCCCTGAACATGGTAATTGATGAAGTGTTGATATCTGCCTGAAGCAAAGCCAATTAGACACTTGTCAGATATTTGAGATTTGATATATAGAAGCTGCAAAGAAGGTAGAGCCTCCTTCTTCATGATTAAAAAAAAGAAAGAAAGATGTATACAGAAGTTAATTATGGCTTTTTAAACCATAATCATTTGGAAGAATTTGTTTGCAGGAGGAAAGAGGGCAAAACAAAATTAGAAGAATAAATGAAAGCAAGAGGGCAAGAGAGGATGAGAGTAAGGAAGAGACAGAGAAAGAATGTGAGAGAGAGAGAGAGAACTAGGAAAGAATTTGATGATAATTTTTGATAACTGGATTCAAAATTTCTCAAGCCACATTTATACATAAAAGCTTTTAGTTACATGAAAACATACCCTTTAAAAAATTGAACCAGTTTGAGTTGGGTGTTTGTCATTGATACCACAAATATTTATTACATGATAATTTAAATGAATTAACTTATGATTCAAGGTATAAGTACTAGCATGTAAATTTGTAATCAAAAAAGACATGCAACATAAAAAATACATATTTTTCTGAGCACTCTTATTAAACATGGATAGTTAGATCAACTAAATTTTTCTGGCTGGTCTGAATAAGTCATAGTCAGTAGATGACTCAGTTTGCAATAAAGTTTCTTACTTAAAAGTTCTTAAACATGAAACCATCTTTCTTATTGTATTGTTCTGTGAACAGCAGTATACTTATACAATATTTGTTTATAAAATTTGTATGGTTTCTAAACAGTAGTATTAGAAAAATTTATCATTTGTCATGAATTGCATGAGTGGCCGAAACAGACACCATGTTTGAAGAAAATTTTAAAAACAACAGAATCAGTTATTTTTCACTTGCTTTTGGCTCCATATTTAAACAGAACAAAGTGAATATAGTAAATATTTCACATATGTAAATACTGGTATCACATCTCTATTAATCATGTAGTACAACATTTGATATTCTCAATTAAAACCCTTAATTTGCCTGCTATAATGCCTGCAGTCCCTAGAGTAATTTCTCTCTTATTTTCCTGGATGACTTATTTAGGGAAAAATAAAATAATGAAATTATCTTAAAAATGAAAAGGCCTGAAAATAGCACTCTTATTTAAATTACAATACTTCACACTCATCTGAGATTTTTTCATCTCTGCAATAACGCAGCTGTTTTCCTCAGGGTGTTCTCACAAGTTCATAAAGAAAAAAGTTGTTATGAGCCTTTGGAAACCCCAAGGAAGGCAGCTGTGTTTTTGATAAACTGGCTAGAGTTTCAACACTTCAAGCTATAGAGAAATTTACACGGGAATTTTCTGCATTATACATCCATGAGCAATATATTTTCAACAATAACAACATACACTGTATTTAGTCAAAGTTTACACGGCAGAGCAGCCAGGCTGAACACTGTGAAATTAAAAACCTGACCTTTAGCAGAAACTCTGCCCTAAACATACAGAGTGTCATTCCCTCCAACCTCTACAAAAACAGGAGGGAAATCAGGGCATGGTAAAGAGACGCATCGGCTGAACTTTGCAAGTGTCACATGTTTCTTCACGTTCGGTAGAAGGGATATGTCATAAATCAGTGGCATTAACCAAGGATTTTAGTAAAGAAAAAGTTGACCATATCTTAAGTGATTGAAGAGTTGGGGTGCTGCCAATCCAAAATTCTCTTGTGCATGAGGTTGTACTGAATCTTCCCTGCTCCTTCACCTTTACTGTCAAAGCCCTTATCCTTCAGATTCTGCATAAGGGAGGAAAATCCCCATATTGAACCTATTTTAATATTTTGTGTGTACCTTTTTAGGAAGTGTCCCAGGTTGTGTCCACCCAGTTGCACAGGGAAAATACTCTTCAGTGTGTCCTGTGGTGGTGGGTACTCACTTCTCCCTGATGTGCTTTCACTCCTTGTGGTTGCCTTTGCCTTGCATTGAACAGTCTCCTAGATGATCCCTCCAGGCACAGCCATCATTCTTTGTTAGATCTGTTCTCCATCAAGCCAACTCTCATTATTCAGTGCTTGGTTTTTCCTTTGTGCACCATTTATCCTGCTGATTTTTCTTTTACGGTTGCTCCTGGCTGCTCTCTTAGGTTTCTAGACAATGGCCATTGCAACAGATTATCTAAGAAAAGTCCAACTTTAACTTATTCTGTGAGTGACGTCTCTCTCAGGAGCTCTGTAGTTGTTTTTACCATTTATTTGTTTGCTTCGAGGGAGAGTGTGACATTGTTTCTGTGACTATTCACCAATCTTATTTATGGAGCACCCTATGAATTCCTGTTATGGGTTGTATTGTGTATTTTCTAATGAAGAGGACAGAGACGGACAAGGAAACAAGTGACTGTTGCAGCATGATGTACACAGTTGGAGGAACTGTTGCAGCATGATGCACACAGTTGGAGGAACTGTGTACATCACTGGCAACACTGATAGTGCTGGAACTGAGGGCCTTTTTGTGGGGTGAAGTTAGCATTCTAACCATTCCTGTGCAGTGATCATCACATGAGCAGCCTACATGCATGCTAAAGCTTCAAGCGGGTTGTGCTGTTGAATCAGCTACTTTGTGTTAGTCTCCTTGTATAGGTGAGTCTCCGAGGTAAAATAATTTTCCAGAGATCATAGAACTGGTAAATGACAGCAGCAGGATTCACAAGTGTGTCTGTTTTCAAAGCTCATTTGTATCCCAACACCAAGAGAGGCAATCTTCTTTTCTCCTTTATAAGTCTGGTTTTATATCTCTGCTATACAGTCCTGAAATTGAAAATCCAAGCTCATGTTTGTTACACATTAAGAATAATTGGCATCTAATATAGATGAAAATAAATTATGATAATCTGATGAACTTACCATGTTAATACCTTTACTACCTCTCTTTCACTGAGGTTGGGACAATCAACAGTGTTACAGACGTCAAAACAACTTCATCTGCCTTATGCTAGACCTCACCAATCAAGCACCAAATACATTGCATACACCCAAACGACTCCATCTGTCCCAGGTAGACATCATCAGTCAAGCACCACATTCTGCTCTGCTTGTGTCAGGTATAGCCAGTGAGGCCTTCTTCACACAGTGCTCCCAGGATGCTGTACCTACAACCAGCCAGCTTTGGCAGATGTCATGGGCTAAACTGTGTTTCCTCCAAGATCACATGTTGAAGTCCTAACCTCTGATACCTCAGAATCTTACTTCATTTGAAGATACGATCTTTGCAGTGGTAATCAAGTTAAAATGAGGTCATTAGTGTGAGCTTTAATTCAATAAGACTGGATTCCTTAGAAAAAGGAGAAGTTTGGAGACAGACATGAACACAGAGAGAATACCATGTAAAGATCAAGTAGAGATTCACAAGCGAAGGAGTGTAAAAGGCTTCCAGCAAACCACTGGAATCCAAGAGAGAAGGAAGCAACAGATTTTCCCTCACAGCCCTCAGAGGAAACCAGCCCCACTGACTGACACCTTGACCTCAGACTTCCAGCCTCTAGAACCCTAAAACACTCAATTACGGTTGTTTAAACCACTCAGTTTGTGATAATTTGTTATGGCAGTCCTACCAAATAAATATAGTAGGTAAGATAAAAGCTATTTTCCACTCCTATACTTGGAAAGGTAGGCAAAAAACAAAACAAACAAAAAAAGAAATTAGTTCATTCTACTCTTTCCTGTGTCACTTTGATGTCCTGTATCGCCAAAACATTATTGTTCTTAATCCAAATTCAGTTTTCCTGTTAGAGTCAGTATAATGTATGGTCTGATGTGACAGAATAAATTAGCAATGGATGAACTTGGTGTTATCTGCCTCAAATGTTCTTTAGACTAAGGAAAGTTAACACATCACATAGCAAATCATGGCCACACTCATATGCAAAGAACTAATAGCATTCACTGGGAGTGTGAAGCTGAGAGCAGTGGAAGTCTCCTTTCATCAATATTCCTCAGCTCCTGTCCAAATTGTGCCACTAATAAAGAATGCCTGCTCATGACACAGCCATGCTAGTAAATAATGATATTAGACACTACGATGCTTATATATGTTATTTCAGCAAGTGGCTATTATCACAAAGTAGAAGGATAAAAGTTAAAGGATGTGTGTGTGTGACTGTATGTGTGTGCATGCTTAATACTAGTTGAAAATTAGACTACCTTATATACTATTGCTAAATAAATGAATGAATGAATAAATAAATAATTTATCACACAGTGCCCAAGAAAGAGCATGGGTTTAGGCATGAGGAAGAATTATGTTGCAAAGAATAAAGCATCACCACAGTAATGTTACTTTATTTCACACTCCTTGCTTTCATTGCCACTTTTATGCAAGGACTGCAGGCTTTCCTTCATTGAGCACCTTGACTTAGCTTTCGTGGTCCTATTTCTAGATTTGGAGAAAATTTATCTAAGAACTAGGTGAATTCGGTTGAATAAGTTTCACTTCAGGTACAATGATAATCTCTTTTAGGAAAGAGTGACTCTATTGAAAAACCAATGTTTTGTAAATTAAGGTTTTATTCATCAATTACCATCTTGCAATAAGTGAGTTCAGTAGCAGAAACCAAGCATGATATACAGCACTAGTGATCAAAGAGTATGCAGGAATGACATACCCATTTATGTCTCTCAAAGTGCATATTACAGTCATAGTTCCCACATTTCCAAGTTCTCTGTGCTGAATGGTACCTATTTTGTTCCTCATTATTATAAATTGCCCAATCAACCAGGTGGCCCTGAAGACACATTCAGCACTTATGGAACTTTGCATAAAGTAGCTAACTATTGCTCGTGCCTCAAGAATTCCTTTTCTGTGACACTAGAGTTCTTCCTGGTGTCATACCTGGGTCTTTCTAAATTTTGAAGGTTATAAATAAAGCCAGAGAATTTTAAAAAGTTGCTCATATACTTTTACATCATACCTTAAGTTCTCTTAAATCAGTAAGTTGTGGCCAGGTGCGGTGGCTCACACCTATAATCCCAGCTCTTTGGGAGGTTGATATGGGAAGATCACTTTAGCCCAGGAATTTGAGGATATGGTGAGCTGTGATTGCACCACTGTACTCCAGTCTGGGCAACAGAGACTTTGTCTCTCCACTCAGCCAAAAAAGTTGCCTAAAACCAACCTCAGAATATAGCAAGGCAGTAAATACTTCACCAAAGAGAGGCATAGATTCAGCATCACTTGACACAAAGGTTGTGGCCCTCTTCAAATGGTATTGGTTGACTTAACTGCCCTTTTATTGTCAGAATTATAGGTAGGAAGCTCTATTAAAAGTTCCTTCTAGTTAAGAATTTTTTTTTTACAACTTTTGCTCTTATTTCCTGCTTCTAAATCTTCTCCGCCTAAAATAGAAGTGCCATTTAATACCAATGAAAATTAGTACAAGCATATCCATGAAATATTTGAGGTATATACTAAAAAATTATTATTTATTTATCTGAAATTCAAATTTAACTGGTTGTCCTCTATTTTATTAGCAAAATCTGGCAACTCTAATTATATGTAACTTTCAAAGTAGTGTGTTTCCCTTTCCAAAAGAAACTAGCATCAATATAAATTTAACTTGTGGGAATATTTTTTGTATATATGTTCAACTTATTAATAAAAGCAACTGAATGGGAAAAAAAGATTGAGAGGTACTGTCACCATGGATGTAGTTTATTTTTAAAGTCAGCTTTTTCTCTTCAGTAGTCAAGGAATCTTTGATGGGAGCTTGGCATCTCTGAATGACAATCTCTTCTTCTCAGCATCAGAAAAAGTATATTAGAGAAATATTTTTGGTTACCAAATACCCTTATTTGTATTCCAAGAAGAAAATCGTAAAGCTGAAATTGTAACTAACTTAGCCAATGTCATACAATTTTTTTTGGTGTTTTTACCTGAAGATGCTGAAAGAAGATAGTACTGCTTTTCCAAAAGTGGAAAGGATGTCTTAGTATACCAATCCAACTGCACGATCTCACCAAAGACTGTAGTGGCAGGCAAATCCCCTTGGTTCATGTTGAAGTAAGATGTGGAGTGAACTCACTTGGAAGTAGAACTGCATTTACAGAAAAAATGTTATAGCTGCACATGTCAACTTTTTCTGCTCTATAACAAATGTGCCAACTGGAAGCCCAACTGAAAGTCTGCTGCAAAGCCTAGTGCTGAAATAATAGATTAACCTTGATAGTTTGCAAACAACTTTTTTGTCTATACTATTATCTTGCCTCAATGATATCACCATGTAATAAGAGAAAGTGATGAGAGAAAACATAATTATAACTGTCTTAGTAAAAGGTAATTCAGAGCATAGAAGGTAAAACTATACATAACTGGTGAAGAACAAGGACTTGAATTTGAGGACAATGAGGTATAGGATGTCTTCCATCTCCCTTTGGAATGCAGCTCTATGAGACAGCAGGTACCTATTTGCTGCAGAAGTATAACATATGGTGAAGGAAATTGAAACAGGCTAAGTGGCAAACCAAATACTGTATTTTCTCTTTTCTTTACAATACAAGTGATATGTTGCTAAGAGAAAAAAAAGGATTCAGATTATTTAGAACTTGAATATAAGGATGATACCCCTTTGGAAACATAGTGACTTACATTGGATGCATATAAGGATAATTTTTAAGGATGTATGAATTTAGTTAAGATACAGACATCATTTCCTAGTGGTCCAGAACATACAAAGAACACAAATTGTCAAGCCAAGAGACTTATAAATACAGCAGACTTTTCTGTTCTCAGATAAACTGTAAAAACAAATGAAGTCATCAACAATATCAAGTGTAATTTAATAATATTTTTTATTCAACATTTAATAGTTTCCAGATGGCTTGACATTTCTCCAAAAATAAAGATAGTATATACATTTATTAAAAAAAAGCAAGCAGTTAATTATTATCTAGAAATAGAAGCAAAAATCTGATAAAATATGCAATTTAGATTTATCAAATACATTTATCTGTAATCACTGATATCATAAAGAAGAATATTTAGTAAAGATATGTCTTTAATTTGCTTTAGAAGATTTACCTCACTCAGGAAGTGTTCATTTTTTTCTCTGCTTAATTTTCTCCTTTCTATCTATGTTTTTATTTGTGAAGCATACTTGTCTTCTATTATGAGTTATTTGATGGTAAAACATACTATTTTAATTTTTCTTCTTTAACACAAGTTGGAAAATAGCTTTAAATAACTGTACACAGGAACTTAGGAAATGCTTGTCATTCTACTAAACCCTGTGAATCTTAAATGCCCAAGGATAAGAGGATGTAATAGGATATTTTGATGTGTTTTGCACTTGCTTCACTGTGCATGGATAAGGAGCAAAACAGGGACTTCAACATTGCTTCTGTGGTGTCAACTTTTTCTTTATGTCCTGGAACTCATGATTTTTCTAAGCCCCAAGATGTTTATAATATAGTTTAAGGCATTCTACAATTCAAAAAAAGTTTAAGGCACTCCACAACTCAAAAAAGTTCATGGGAATTTAAAATAAAATGAAAAGTAAACAAGATTTCCTTATGCGGCAGCCCTGGTGGGTATGGCAGGAGACATTCACCAAGATACATACATAACACAAACCTTATAAATTTTTTAAAAAGAGATACCATGCAGCACATGTTCTTAGACTATAATGGAATTAAAATAACAGAAAGATATTGAAAAAATCCTCAAACAGTTGGATATTAAACCACACACTTCTATATAACCCAGAGGTCAAAGAGGAAGTCTCAAAGGAAAGTGACTAAACAAAGATGAAACCATATTAAAATTTGTGGAATGCAGCTAAGGCAATGCTTACAGGGAAATTTTATGTTAAATATTTATATTAAAAAGGAAGAAACGTCTTGAATCAGTAACCTTAGCTTCCATATTAAGGACCTAAAGAGAGAGAAAGAAAGACAATTAGCACGTTAAACCTAAAGGAAAGAAAGAAAAGCTATAATAAAGGTAATATCAGAAATCAATAAAGATGAAAAAAAAAGTGAGAAAAATCATTCAAACCAAAATCTGATACTTGGAAAAAATCAGTAAAATGGATAAACCTCTGTAATGGTTAATTGTCAACTTGACTGGATTGAAGGATGCAAAGTATTGTTCCTGGGGGTGTCCCTAAGGGTGTTGCTAAAAAAGATTAGCATTTGAGTCAGTGGACTGGGAGAAACAGACCCACCCTCAATCTGGGTGGGCACTATCTAATCAGCTGCCAGCCTGTCTAGAATAAAGCAAGCAGAAGAAGGTGGAAAGACTAGACTGGTTTAGTCTTCTGGCCTGCATCTTTCTCCTGTGGTGGATGCTTCCTGCCCTTGAACATAAGACTACAAGTTCTTCGCTTTTGGACTCAGAACAGTAGTTTGCCGGAGGTTCTCAGGCTTTTGGACACAGACTGAAGGCTACATTGTCAGCTTCCCTACTTTTGAGGTTTTGGGACTCTGACTGATCCACCACTGGCTTCCTTGCTCCTCAACTTGTAGACAGCCTATCATGGGGCTTTACCTTGTAATCGTGCAAGTCAATTCTCCTTAATAAACTCTCATATATACATCTATTCTATTAGTTCTGTCCCTCTAGAGAACCCTGACTAATACAACCTGTAACCAGACTGAAAAAGAAAAAAAAAGAGAAGACAAAAATTATTAGCATTATGAATGAGAGAGATGGTATCACTATTCACTTCATAGATACTCAAAAGCTAATAAGAGAATGCTACAAATAATACTACCCCTATAAATTTAAGAATAGAGAGAAAAATGACAGGTCATTGAAATGTTCAAACTATCAAAACTTGCAAAATATATGTATATGTGTATGTTGTAACTTAAGCATTCTTAGATTATATATTTATTAAAGATTGACACCATAGTTACAAACCTTCTGAAAATAAAAACTTTAGGCTCAGGTGGTTTCTCTTCCAGAGTCTACCCAACATTTAAGGAAGACACAATTCCTCTTTTACAGTCTCTCCCAAGAAATAAGAGAAAAATAAACATTGCATTAATGCAAAAATCAAATAATTATACTATATAGCAGCACATCGTCATCAACATACATAAAATTTTCAATCCCATTAAAATGTAGCTATATACACATATAAATGTGTGTGTGTGTGTGTGTGTGTGTGTGTGTGTGTGTGTTTATATGTAGATACAGCATTTTGGGATGAACCCCACTTGTCATGACTATATATATTTATATAAAATATATAAGAATATATATAATACATATTTATATATAATATATAAACATTTATATATATAATATATAAACAAATATATAAATATCATTACTATAAAGGTTCATCCCAAAATATAAAAGGTTCAATATTTAATGTAATTCACCATATTAGTAAACCAAATGAACACATGATTATTTCAGTAGATGCAGAACAAAGCATTCAATATAATTCAAATCTGTTGTAGATAAAGGCTCTCAGCAGGCTGGGTGCTGTGGTTCACACCTGTATTGCTAGCACTTTGGGAGGCTGAGGTGGGTGGATCACCTGAGGTCAGGCATCCAAGACCAGCTTGGCTAACATGGCGAAACGCCATTTCTACTAATAGTACAAAAATTAGCCAGGTGTGGTGGTGCGCACTTGTAATCCCAGCTACTTGGGAGACTGAGGCAGGAGAATTGCTTGAACCCGGGAGGCGGAGGTCACAATGAGCCAAGATCATACCACTGCACTCCAACCTGGGAAACAGCGCAACACTCTGTCTCCAAAAAAAAAAAAATGGCTCTCAGAAAACTAAGACTAGAACTCCCATAATCTAATAAAAGGAATCTCTGAAAGTATCTGTACTAATATTATGCCTCATGGTGAGAGATTGCTTTTCCTTAAGATTGAAAAGGAGGACTGTCCTGTCTCAGCACACTGTTCAATGTTATACTGAAAGCACTAGCTGTGCAATAAAAAAAAAAAGAAAAAAGCAAAGAAAAGCATAAAGATTAGAAAGGAGGAAATAAAACTGCTTTAATCTGTAGACTAAATTATTGTTTAAGTAGAAAATTGCAAAGAATCTTTATAAAGGCCCCTAGTCTAATAAATAAATTCAGCAAGTTGCAGGACCGAAGGTCAACATACCAAAGTTAATCATATTCTTACATGCAAGTAGTCCATAATTGGAAATTAAAATTTTTAAAAATATCTTCATAAAGCATTAAAAAAGCAGTGCTTTGATATCATTGTAAAAATACGTGTAAGATCTGTATGCTAAAAACTACACAAAACTGGACAAGTTATTCAAATATCTAAATAAAGAGAAATATCATGTTTATGGATTAGAAGACTCAATATTTCCAAAAAGTTAATTCCCCTAACTTGATCTACAGATTTAGGCATTGCCATTGAAAATCTGGGAAACATATTTTGTAGATGTTTATAAACTGGTTTCAAAATTTGTATGGAAATACAAAGGAAGTAGAATAGCCAAAATTATTCTGAAAAAAAAAAAATAAAGTTAGAGGACTCACATTATCTAATTTCAAGATATACCACAACCTACAGTAATCAAGAAAATGTGGTATTGACAAATGAGTAGATCAATGGAAGAGAATAGCTAGCCCATATATAGACCCATAAACATATACCAACTGAGTTTTGACAAAGGTGTGAAAGCGATTAGATGGAGAAAGGATGGTCTTTTCAACAATTGTCGCTGGAACACTTGAATACCCACATGAAAAAAGTGAATCTCAACGCCTACCTTATTTGTTCCTGATACAAAAATTAACTCAAAAGAGATCATAAACCTAAATGTAAAATATTAAAAAATAAAAATTTAAGAAAACATAGGAGAAAATCTACATATTGGATTTGTTAGAAGATTTTTAGATGTGACATGAAAAGTATGATCCATAAAAGAAAACCTGTAAGTTGGACTCTATCAATATTAAAAACTTATGCTCAATGAAAAACACTGTTAGGAGAATGTAAAGATAACGCCCAGGCAGAGAGAAAATATTTACAAGCCATGTATCTGATAAAGAACCTATATCCAAATTATGTCAAGAACACTCATTCTATTGTAAAGACACAGGCACATGTATGTTCACTGTGGCACTGTTTACAATAGCAAAGACTTGGAACCAACCCAAATACCCATCAATGATAGACTGGATAAAGAAAATGTGGCACATATACACCATGGAATACTATGCAGCCATAAAAGAAGATGAGTTCACGTCCTTTGCAGGAACATGGATGAAGCTGGAAACCATCATTTGCAGCAAACTGACACAAGAACAGAAAACCCGACACCACATGTTCTCACTCATAAGTGGGTGTTGAACAATGAGAACACATGGACACAGGGAGGGGAATATCACACAGTGGGGCATGTTGGGGTGTGGGAGAGCTAGGGGAGGAATAGCAGGGAGTCGGAGGATTGGGGAGTGATAACATTAGCAGAAATACCTAATGTAGATGGGGGAGTGGATGCAGCAAACCACCATGGCACGTGTATACTTATGTAACAGTCCTGCACGATCTGTACATGTATCTCTCGACTTAAAGTATGATAAAAAAATTTAGAAAAAGAACACTTAAAATTCAACAATATGTAAACAAATGTATACTTTTTCAATTATCACAAGCAGATGCACTTCCTGGGCTTCTCTACCTATATTTTCTTCCTGAGTACTATTGGTAGTGTAAATGGGGTCAAGGGAATGGATTTTTATGTGTACCTTTTCATAAAGTTCATTTTTCTTAAAAAAAAAACATGGATTTAGAGTTAGTTTTGTGACCTACTAGCTTTGTAGTCTTGATCAGAATATTTAGCTGAAATTGTTTTCTTTATATCCAAATTAAACAACTAACATGCTTGTTATAAAAATTAAATAGACAATGGTAAGAGATGTCTGGCACATAACAGTTTCTCAATGAAAGTTAGTCAATAGTTTCTTCTCTTTTCTCCTTTCCTTTTCTTGATTCATCTGAGAGAATTGTCTATACATTTTGTTGTTGTTGATACCCAAGAATGCTGAAAGTTTAGTAGAATGTAGTCAGAAATAGTAGAAGTTTATAATCTACTTTATAAGGTTACATGAGTTGATGCCTTATAAATTGAAGGTTGAAGCTCTTGCCATGTAGGAATGTTGCTGATGCAATATAAAAGTATTCTGAAAAGAAATCAAGTCAATTTATCTGAGACTTTAGGGCATCCCAAATCCTTCATAAACCTTCATGTTATGAGTGTGCTTAGAGAGACAAAGATGAACAGTAACAGTCCTGGCTCTTAAGGTGCAACTAATTTGATAGAGACATAAAATAAGCTACAAAGTACCCATAAAACAGAGCAGAATAAAATGAATGCTAGGTTGAGGTATAAACAGTGTGCTGTGAGATAGGGGAAAGAAAAATTTTGTTTTTATTTGAATTTTAGTGAAAGGTACTGCAAAAAAAAAAAATATATACACAAAATGACAAAAAGTGACTGGATTTTTCCCATGATGCCACATTCTCATGTCACACAACTTTGGGGTTTAACTACCATACATGTCATCTAATGTGCCACGTTTGGACTAAAAGGTGGATGGCACTGTGAAAAAGAAAGGAAAAGGTATTTTTGTCACAATACATTAATCTGTTAATAATGGAGTCATGTAGGTCAGCCAGCCTATTGCTCCATAAATTTGCTAATTTACAAATATGTGCCAAAGTAATTTGAAAATTATTTTCGTGTTCCATATAGTAGTAGTATCAGTGGTAGTAATAGTAGTAATGTGGCAGCCGTAGGAACAGCAGCTGAGTGCTACTTCATAAGTTAATCACTGTCTTTTCTGTTCTGTCAGTTGGCTATATTACGTATCTGCTTGATTTGTGTTTTTATTAGGAGTTTCAATGTGGTTTGATTGTTTTTCTACTTTGGTAAAATTTCAGTCACTATTTCTTCAGTTTTGTTTATATGAATTCATTCCTTTTTCCATTCTGATATTCAAATTATAAACAAGTTAGGTCCCTTGATAGTGCCCTATATTTTTGAGGCCTTGATTGTTCTTTTTATTTCAGTATTTTTTTCTCTTGATCGATTGTATATGCTT
Organism: Plecturocebus donacophilus; assembly: GCA_004027715.1. Lineage (NCBI taxonomy): Eukaryota > Metazoa > Chordata > Mammalia > Primates > Pitheciidae > Plecturocebus > Plecturocebus donacophilus. The sequence goes on along the minus strand of PVKP010001462.1, from coordinate 105,064 downwards.
TCTATTGCTCTGTCTTCAAGTCTACTGATCTTTCATTTTTAGAGTTTTAGTCTGTTATCAAGCCCATTTATTAAATTTGACATGTTAATTATTTTGTTTTTCAGTTCTAAGATATTCATATGGCTGTTTTTATTTGCTTGTTTTAAATGAAAGGAAATGCCTGGCTGAAATTCTTTCTGTTCACTCATTGTGATCATGATTTTTGTTAAATCCTGAGCACACACGTATTGCATTAGTTGGTGTGTGTGTGTGTGTGTGTGTGTGTTTCTATTTTTGGGGCCTTTCTGACCCTGGAAGAAATGCCCCTTTCAGGACTAGTCAGTTCCTTCAGATAGTAAATAACTTCTCTGTGAGTCTAATTGTCATATGCAAACCAATCCAGAGCCCACACTGCCCTAATTACCTTTGGGCCAAGTACCAGGCAACTTGGGACAGTTCCTATGCCCTAGAGCCCACTAAAATTATTCAAATTAGCTAGTCCTAAGCCTGCTTACTCTGCCTTAACCTTATGAATATAGTACAGTTTATTTTTAACTGTATGAATATAGTATAGCTTGTTTCAATAATACAACTTTTGCATTATTATGACTAAAGCAACTACAAATATTCTTATGCAAGGTTTTGGGTAAAAATACGTTTCCATTTCTCCTAGATAAATACCTAGAGGTAGAGTTGCTTAGCCATAGGGTACATGTATGTTTAACTTTATAAGAAAAAGTTGCCAAACACTTTTTTCAGAGATATTACAACATTTTGTACAATCAACAAAGTCTAGCAATTCTAGTTGCTCCATATATTTGATAATATTTGATAATGTCACTTTTTAAAATTTTAGTCATTTTGATGGAAGTCATGTCTCATTGTGAGATATTTGAACACAGACACTGAAAACACAGGCCGCGTTTTCTCCTTGCTCCCTCTGCCTCCTGACTGACTATGGTGATCCTGCAGTTGGCTCCCCAGGGTATGGTGCACCTCTTCTTTTGGAATATGTGCGTATAATACATGATCTTTCAATGTCAGTCACATCCTGATCTGTTGGCATTGTCACACGTAAGTAATAATAAAACATATTTAAAAACACTCACAAACATATACACACACCTATACCCACATTTAAGCATTCATATATATTAACATTTTAACATTTGTTAACAATAACATCTCAGTGATCTTTTTTGCAATTATGAGTCACATTTTCATGCCTCTTTGTATATTTGATATTGATTTCATTGAGTGCTGGAAATTGTTCATGATGTTTTGCTAAAATTCTGAACTTTATTTTCATTAGACAGTGTTAAGTTTATTTTGTGAGGCAATTACTTTATTGATACATCAGCTTGATCTCATCAAGACTTGGTTTTAGGCTTTGTTAGGTTGAATCCAGTAGAGACCTCACTCTAGGGCATAGTTTTTTTCCCTAACAAGTGTCATTTCTAGATTTTAGCTAAATAACCATTGTCTTAATAAGACCACCTCACCCTAGCTGGAGGGAGCACTAATATTTTCCTGCACCATATAAGATCTAAAATCTCCATTCTTCTCACAGCTCCCAGAAGGTCTTGCAGAGTCTCACCTATTGCATCCACAGCTTAGTATTTAGCCAAAGATGGAGGGAGAATCCTATTAATATCCTTGGCATATCATCTCTAGACAGCTCTTTATCCTGCTGTTATTCTGCTCCATAATTACAACTGCCTCAGTAGCCTTGAAATTGGTCTTGGCTTTCTCTGCACAGTGAGACTGCTGTTACCTGTTTATACGTTGGTACAAACATTCTTGTAACAATGTTTGAATGTGAACACAGAAAGTTCAGGTGAATATGACACTAACATTCTGAATATACTTTCTCCTAAGGATTACAGACCTGTGTCTCTGTTTTCCAATGTGTAGACAGAATTGCTTCTTGTAGTTTGTCCAATATTTATATGTATTTATAGCTGGAGGTCAAATGTGATACTCACCCCTTTGTCAAAACCAGAACCAGAATGCCAATATATGCTTTTATTTGGAAAATGTTTTGTTTTTTTAATGGTTGTTTTCTGAGAGATGCAAAATGTAGAAATTTCTTACCTTTTTCCTACTACTCATTCTGGTATTGCTTTAGGATTGTTTTTCAATATTATGCCAGCTTCAAGTGACATCTGTGAATTTTGTTCTTTTCTTATTTCAAATCTTCCATACATGCTATAATTCTTCCACAAATTGCTCTCTTACACAATGAATTTCTCTATGAACTTGTCTCATACATTCAGGTTTTTGAGACCTCAATTGTTCACTCCATTATGATGAGCACATTAGGGACTATGTGGAGAACTCATTATGATTTTAGTGCTTTCAAAGAAGAACTATAATGATAAAAACTTGAAGGGAAAAGTACCTTAATAAAGTATATTTTACAATTTCTAATTTTATGAGCTATAATAGGATTTATTGTAAAGTTTCACAGAATATGATTAACTTTAGTCTGCACAGACTCAATAATTATTTTGAGATAAATTTAGTTGATTTCTTAACAATTAATTGGTTTAGCATAGGATCTGTTTGATTTAATTGCTAAAAGAGCCTAAAACAATTTAACCATATTTCAGAATAAGGAGATAAAGTTGATTATATGTTGATATGAATGCAATTCATAGATCAGTAAATTGAGAAATAACTCCTCCAGTGTTTCAGGCCATTCCAATAGTTAATTTGGGTCACTGCGTAGTAAGTTCTATCGAATGACACTTGCTCAATAAACACTGATTGAACCTACACCCTACAAATAGATTGAACTCAGAGCATGAGAAAACACAAGGAAATCAAGGTTACATTTAACATCTTTGTATTCATCTGCCAAGGCTGTTATAACAAAATATTACAGACTAGGTGGCTTAAACAACGAAAATTTATCTCCTACATTTCTGGAATTTTGGAGGTACAAGATCAAGGTGGTAATGGATTTGATTTCACCTGAAGCCTCTCCTTGGCTTGCAGCCTTCATGCTGTGTCCTTACACGGTCCTTCCTCTGCACCCAGGCATCCTGATGTCTCTTTCTGTTCTACCGACACATGTGATATTGAATTTGGGCTGATTCTCATGAGTAGTTAGCCTTAATACCTTCTTAAAGACTTTTTCTCCATGTACAGTCACATTGGATGTTAGGGCTTCAACATACAAATTTTGAAAGGGGACACACTTCAGTTCATGACAATCTTCATGTGACAGTATGTAATTCATATGTAAGAATGCATGTCAAATGACAAGAAAAATACTAAGCTAAGAAGTTTCAGCTCTTAAGTTTTGCAAACAGAATTAAAGATTTTTTCTAAAGAGGACATAAAAATCCCATGACCTGGTGGTAATGATTTGAAGATAAAATTAGATAAAATAGAAAGTATGCAAATATAATTTGAAATTTATAAACATGATAGAAACATACGGTTTCTATCACTATTTGTGTTAACATTCAGGCTTCCTAGCCTTTCTTTTAATGTCCTTTCTGGTGATGTTCTCTCAGGCAAAGACCTCACACTTTAGTGTAGACCTAATTCTACACTTTTTTGCTCTTTATTTTGAGACAGAGTCTTGCTCTGTTGCCCAGGCTGGAGTGCAGTGGCACAACCTCAGCTCACTGCAGCCTCTGCCTCCCAGGTTCAAGCGATTCTTCTGCCTCAGCCTCCCGAGTAGCCAGGACTACAGGCACATGCTACCATGCCTGGCTAATTTTTGTATTTTTAGTAGAGATTTCATCATATTGGCCAGGCTGGTCTCAAACTCCTGACCTCGTGATTTGCCCACCTCGGCCTCCTAAAGTGCTGAGATTACAGGCGTGAGCCACCACGCCCAGCCCACTTTTTCCCCTCTTAAAGATGAAATCTGCATTAGTCAGTGTCCTCTAGAGGGTTAGAACTAGTAGGAAAGATGCATATATGATGGGAATTTGATTAAGGAGTATTGACTCACACGATCACAAGGTGAAGTCCCACAATAGGCCCTCTGCAAGCTGAGGAGCAAAGAAACCAGTTCAAGTCCCAAAATCTCAAAAGTAGAAAAGCCAACAGCGCAGCCTTCAGTCTGTGGCTGAAGGCCCAAGAGCCCCTGGCAAACCACTGGTGTAAGTCCAAGAGTCCAAAAGATTAAGAACTTGGAGTCTCATGTTCGAGTTCAGGAGGTATCCAGCATGGGAGAAAGACGAAGGCTGAAACACTCAAGTCTGTTCTTCCATCTTCTCCTGCCTGCTTTATTCTGGGCGCACTGGCAACTGATTAGATGGAGCACACCCACATTGAAAGTTGATCTGCTTTTTCCAATCCACTGACCCAAATGTTAATCTCCTTTGGCAATATCCTCACAGACATACCCAGGATCAGTACTTTGCATGTTTCAATCCAATCAAGTTGACAATATTAACCATCACAAGTTCACCCTTTGTCAACTTGAATCCATACACATCTCTGAAATGATACATAATCTTCAAATAAAGACAATAATAAGGTCATAATTACGCCTAACATAATACAGCTATCCTTCATGCAGCTGGAAGCATAACATTCCCAACCCAAGTGCTAATACATAAAGTTAACACTTAAATGCTGATAAAGTCAATAAATCTTATGTCACATGATAAAGGACTAAGGAAATAAAATGAAGATATTTTCTTAGTACAAGTATGTACATGCACAAACATGCTCTTAATAAAATAAGGAGGAAATACTCATGACAATTATAGTACTTGTTTCTGCAACTGGTCACGTAGTTGTAGTTGGTATTGACAACTACCTTCTTTTATTACCCATTCCATATTCCCTTTGCCTTCAGCAGCCACCTCAGCAGGTCGTAGTTTTTTACCTGGTGGAGTGACTCAAACTTTCATTCCTGAAGGGTCTGACCCATTTGTAGTCTTGCCTGGATTGGGTTGTTTTAGTTTCCCATTGGTTAATCAGAGGGCATGGTAAAACTAGAAGACACCCTAAGGAATCTTCTGTATTTCATACATACTCTTGCTTACCTCCATTATGGAGTAGTGGACTGATTTTGTCTTGATAGTCTGGGTCACTCAACTGCAGCCAACACCGTAACTCCCTTTTTAGCCTGTTGACTTACAGGTTGGAGGAGCCCAAAGTGGCCAGGTGGCAATCTTAACTTTCAGTTTAATGGAATCGTGGTTGTGTCTCCAGGTGGTAGCATTCCCCCCTCTGGAACTAAGACCTCTAGGCCAGCAAAACATAATGTTATGGGAATAGGAAGCAAACATTTTGCTAGTGGGTCACTAGGGGTGATGGTAAGTGGTGCTGCTTTCACTTCCATCCCTTGGTACTTGGACCTGTGAATCCTGGCTATGGGAGAAATAGTACCATATATTGGATACTGATTCAGAACATATGCAGCCTTCTGGAGAACTTTGCCCAATTTTGTCACTTAGTGGGCATTGTAATTGTGACATCAAAGGACGATTTCACCATTCTATCAAACCAGGTACGTCAGCATGATGGGGAACATGGCAAGATCAGTGAATTCCATGAGCATGAGTCCTCTGCTGCACTTATTTAGCTGTAAAGTGAGTACCTGGGTCAGAGACAGTGCTCTGTGGAATACTATGATGCTGGATAAGGAATTCCATCAGTCCATGGATGGTAGTATTGGCAGAAGCATTGTGTGCAGGATAGGTCAACCTATACCCGGAGTAAGTGTCCATGCTGTTGGGGACAAACTGCTGCCCTTTCCATAATGGAAGAGGTCCAATTTACTGTATTAGTTTGTTCTCATGCTGCTTTAAAGGACTGCCCCAGACCAGGTAATTTATAAAGGAAAGGGGTTTAATTGACTCACAGTTCTGAAATGGCTGGGGAGGCCTCAGGAAACTTTACAATCATGGCAGAAGGGGAAGAAAACACATTCTTCTTCACATGATGGCAGGAAGGAGAAGTGCCAAGCAAAATGGGAAAAAATCCGTTATAAAAACTACCAGATCTTGTGAGAACTCACTATCATGAGAACAGCAGCTTGGAGATAACTGCTCCCATGATTCAATTACCTTCCACCAGATCCTTCCCACGATATATAGGGATTATGGGAACTACAATTCAAGATGAGATTTGGGTGGGGGCATAGCAAAACTATATTAATATCTTAATCCATATTGCTAATCATAAACCTTTGCCATCTGGTTATAGATTTGGGGGCAGGAAAATCGCTAAGTTCACATAAACTCATTTTGCCTATAGATAAGTTTAGTCTGTCTAGTGAAGGCTGCAAGGGCAGGATGTGTCCTTAGAACCCCAAGAAGTGGTGGTTGAGAAAGAGAACCCAGGTTTACAGAGGCCCTGACATTCAGAAGAGTGTAATCAGAAAATGTAAGGAAAAGTCAGAGAAAACAAAAAGGTCAATACAACACATAAATGTAGACTTTTTTGAATGTCCCCTTGAAAGGAAACATTATTTCTGCCACTCTACTCATTTCAGCCTGAATTCCCCAATATAGATTTTCATCTTTTGCAGAAGTTACAACTGATCACCTACAGTTATTTGTGGTTCTTAGTCATGCATTTGGCATTCCCCAGGGCTTAACATTTTTTTGTTGTTATTCTCTTTTCTTCATTTTTGAATTTGGGATATTTTCCAGATAAACTTGATATCTGGTGTCTTCTGAAAAATTGAAACTATCTGACTACACCAAATGCTCAATCATCTGACACTGAGTAGCAGTTATCCCTTAAAGGGACACATATTCTGTGTTCCATCCTTGTCTCAGTAGTCTTACTTCACTCATGTGTGTTATCTGCCCAGACCCAGTAGCCGTTTAAATTTATGATTCCTCCATTTCTTAGTGGTAGGAAATTTCCACATGTGAAGACAGGCTGCTTTTTCTCCAAACCATTCTCCTGTCATGCAATCTTCCCTCAGTACTAAACTTGTCATTTCTTTGTACCAGAGATAAGAGATTATTGACAATATTCTCCAGCGTGACTTAACAGTATATTTTTTATTTGGGGGAATTTTCTATTTGGAAATATATTTCTTATTTGGGAGGATCTTTGAAAATGAAGTATATTACTTGGGGAGAAAAGACTGTTTTAAGTCCTTCTCAGAGCGAAGCACATTGTTGTTTGTACAAAACAAACTTTCAAAAATTTTTACCATAAGAATCTGATTGGGTATGGTCCTTGCCATTGGACCCAAAGTGCCCATAATGTTTGCCACAGGAACAGGAGTCTGCAGGGTCAAGGAGACGTGGATGCTTAGAGACTAGGCTTCCTCCCTATCTGCCTATTCTGGACCATGGTTCTAGAATTTTTTTGCCCCAATGACTGGGAGCCCACTTCCTGGGGTTGTGCAGGTTTCTTTTCTGGTTTGCTCTTTGAGGGCTGACTGAGCCACCACTGTGATTACTCCTAGCCCTCAGGGGTGCCCAGTGTTAGCTGTTTGGGAGGGGGCTATGGACATGTGCTCTGAGTTATCCACATACATTTGCATTAGGTCCCTCAAGAAGTAAGACATAAAAAATTGGCAGCTCAGGGGCCAGGGATCTCCAGCTGTAGCCTTTCCACGAACCCACAAATCTTAGAAGTGGCTCCAGCTCTTTCCCGGCCTTCACACCTCAACTCTGCCTTTACCACCAAACTCTAGTCATACAAGTTTTCTTTCTGTCCCTTAAACAGTTCAAATTTGCTGCCTCTGTATATGTTATTTCCTTTTCTTAGATTATACTTCTCCTAATTCTTCCATGGCTGGTGCCTTCTCATTATTCAAATCTGAGCTTAAAAATCATTGCCTCTCCTAAACCTTCTTCCTTACTACCAGTCACTTTCTTTCATATACTCCTTTGTTTGCCACATAGGACATTTCATGATGTTAAATAAGTTTCTAAAGGCACTTACCAGTGTATTGTTCATCTCTTCCAACTTAAATACAAACTCCATGAGAATAGAGAATGTGTCCTGCCTACCACAGTCTCCCTAGAACTCAGCACAGAGTCCATGCTCAATCATATTAAGTTAACAAATGATTGACTGAGCAACTACACACGTGAATACTTGTTGTCTCTGTGCAATATAAAGACAATCACATGCAAAGCTAGAAGTACAGTTTCAATGTCAATATTAATCAAGATAGGCCAGGATGAGCTACAATAACTCTCTGGCTGAAAACAGCAAGGTTTACCTCTCGTTCACCTTTTATCACCATGTAGGACAGCTGGCACTTGATCTTGTGTTGTCTTCATTCTGGGACCCAAGTGATGCTGTTCTCCATCTGGTCACCATGGTGCAGAGAGGAGGCTATCAAATCATTAGCTGGCTCTTGCAGCATCCACCTGGAAGTTCATACATCAGCTCTGGTCAGATGCTGTTAGTCAAAGAAAGCCACAAGTCTGCCTGACTTTATGAGTGTCCTGAAGGAGTTTCAGAAACGTGGGTAAATAGCCTCAGTCATGACCATATTTCTAGTTGGCAGATTCTTTACTCCCACTGATTTTCACAGATATTTTGCTTAGCACTGACAACTTAAATTTGGGATACACGTCAACATCTCATTTGTGAGTAGTCAGTATTTTAAATACATGTATTCTTAAAAAATAAGTCTCATTAAAACTAAAGACTGCTTTTCTACATATTTATTCTTGTCATATTTTAGTTTTAAAGGATTTTAAATCTTTAAAATTGTTGATAACATTTCATCTAATTTCTTTGCCCCTTTAAATGTGATTGCTTCTGACATATTAACCAGTATGTTTAAAATAAAATGATGGAAAATCAAATGGTTTATTACCCTGCATACATATAGTTCCATAATGAAATTATTCCTGCTGTGAAAAATAAGTTTGCATTTTGCAGCTGATCATACTTAGTGAGAACAGAGGGTATATACCTCCTTTTTTTTTTTTTTTTTTTTTTTTTTTTTTTTTTTTTTTTTTTTTTTTTTTTTTTTTTTAAGTGATTGGCTCCTTTATTCAGGCTCTGTTCATGGGGCATAAATCTCTCCTATACATTTTAAACATTTTTCAATGTCTTTAATTTTACATGGTTTATTTCTTATCCACAGGTACATACTGCTTTAATGGAGTGTGTTTCTCAGATTCTTATGACAAGTGTGACGTCCCTTATTCTCTCCCACAATGAAGTAAGCAACTTTTGATTTCAAGCTTTCATTAAGGAGATGGGATACATCACACACAGAAACAGCATCTTGCAGGTTGTCTTTTAATCTATGGTCTCTTGTTTCTCCTTTTTTCTCCTTCTGCATGTCTCTTCCTAACTTCCAATCATCTGTTCTTCAGACTCTGCATAAGCAATGTGGGTGTATGTAGATGACTTAGATAAATTTCATTAATAGTCTCACATATTTCATTTAAAAAAGAAATTAAGACCTAAAGTTTGCCATTGTGAGGCCTTTATTTTCCTACACATCTGTTCTTTTTAATTTAGGAAATAGTTTCCTTATTTTTAAAGTTGATAGAAGCCCCTGTGTTCAGGAAGCAGGAAAGAAAAGAAGAGTCCCTCAACATTTCTCTGCTTTATCAGAGAAGGTTGACTCTGCATGACAAACTGCCAAACGGTTTTAAGAAGCATGTCAACTATTATTTCTGGTCAAGCTACTGGATGTGGCCTATCTCCATGGGTAATAGTCAGTAGAGCTCACAACTATTTTTATTTTTAACAACATATGGAAATATAACCCATAATAAATGGTCATATTTAAAGAGAGGCAATTTTTAATAATCATTTTAGAAATGCTTACTTTTTATGACAAATCAAGTATTTTTAAGTATGTCTTACATGTTTCTTTGAAAAACTTCTCCATCTTTATAGAAGAACAAGAAGGAAATGGGGGAGAGGTGACTAATAGCTATTAAACTTCCATATGTGCTAATCACAATAGTATTGCTTTACTTAAGTTATCTAAGTATCTCTCCCTCAACTACCCGTGAAATAGCATTATTCTCATTTACATATTTGGCTTTAACAAATAAACAAGGGTATCCAGAGCTTTACAGAATAAAAAGCCAACAGGAGCCCATCTCACAGTCTTAGATTTAGGAAGAAGTATGGTAACCTCACTATCCAAGCAGTTAGGATGGCCATGCTTGTAACATTGTTATTAAATCATGTCCTCCAATATGTGATTTTCCAAGGGTTTCTGATACTGCTTAAGTTATTTTATCATGTATAACTTTCAGGTTGGTTGTATAAAATTATAGCCCAGTAGAGACAAATATACATTATTATTGCATTCATTTATTTGGGAAGCCGAGGCAGGAGGATCCCTTGAGCCCAGGAAGTACAGGCTGCAGTGAGCTGTGGTCTGACCAGTGCCCACCTTCCTGGGTAACAGAGTGAAGCTATGTCGCAAAAAAAAAAAAAAAAAAAAAAAATAGGATATATTTACTTCTAGTCTAATTTAGTTTCATGTATAATATACCATATTGATCTTAGGTCTATTTAGTTTTATAAAACATAGGTTTTACCATGTACATAGTTTTGTGCTTTTCTTTCTTCACTTAAACTGTCATAATAAGCATTTTCACTTGACTTTATCGTTAATCAAAAACATAATTTTAATAGCTATTCATTTTTTCATTTATGAATATAAAATAATAAATATAGCTTTTTCTCCACTGTTTCATAGATTTTTTATGTGTATGTGTGTAGGATAAAATTACATTATCTCTACCTATTCCTCCAGTTGTTCTCAGTTTCATTCATTTAACAAGTCATATTACCAAATAATGTATTTTAATTTCCCGTGAATATATCACTCCTGAATCTGCTTTTTGCATGGTTTAGTGTTATTTCTCCTCCATTTACCATTGTGAGACCTTTATTTTCCTGTATATCTATTCTGTTTAATTTAGGAAATACTTTCCTTATTTTTAAAGTTGATAGAAGCCTCTGGGTTCTGGGAAATAGGAAAGAAGAGTCCTTCAACATTTCTCTGCTTTATCAGAGAAGCGACTGGCTCTGCATGGCAAAGTGCCAAATGGTTCTAAGAAGCATGTCAACTATTGTTTTTGGTTTAGTATTATATCTGCAGCAATGATTAGGAGTCTACATTAAATAAAAAGGCAACATGAAAAACATTGCTGTGTCCTCCATAAAACCATCATAGCAAGGAATTATTTCACTGCATGGAGAAGGTCTCTGAAATATATTTCTATTAGATATCAGAGATGAACAAGAGACCACTTCCCTGAATAACAAGGGCACTCTCTTTGACCAGTTTATTTTACTCAGGATATCTTCTTTGTTTCCTAGGACTAACATGAAGTACAAACCTAAATGTAGTGTTCAACTATAGAAATATTTGTAGTCTGGATCTATGCTGTCCAGTAGAGTAATCACTAACCCCATGTGACTATTTAACCACATATGACTATTTAAATTTAAATTAACGAAATGAAACTAAAATACTTAAAAATACAGTTCCTCAGTCACACTAGCTGCATTTCAAGTGCTCAATAGCCACGTGTTTCTATGGGCGACCATAGTGAACAGCACACATACAGAATATTTCTGTCATTGTAGAAAGTTCTGTCGGACCGCACTGGTCTAGATTATTGATCAAATTATAAATTTATAGCATTTGATACATCTTTATATTTTAGCTTAATTGAAACTGTCTGGATGATTGCTTACTTAATACTACATGCTACTTACTATGACTTTTAATATTAGGTGTCTGTGAATTGCAAATATGTGGTTAAAAATAGTATCTGCATGGTGGCTGATGCCTGTAATCCCAGCACTTTGAGAGGCCAAGGCAAGCAGATCATCTGAGGTCGGGAGTTCAAGACCAGCCTGGCCAACATGGTGAAACCCCGCCTCTACTAAAAATACAAAAATTAACCAGGCGTGGTGACACATGCCTGTAATCTCAGCTACTTGGGAGGCTGAGGCAGGAGAATCGCTTGGACCTGGGAGGTGGAGGTTGCAGTGAGCCAAGATTGCACCATTGCACTCTAGCCTGGGTGACAAAGCAAGATTCCATCTCAAAAAACAATAATAATAATATCCTAAGTTCTTACAATGTGGATACCCAACTGTTAGATGACTAGAGAGGTTATCAATGCTTATACAAAACGGATTTAAAAATTGATTATCTAGGTTATCTAGATTTGCATTATTACATTTTGTATGACTCCTGTCCACCTAAGTTAATGTGAATGTCCCAATCTCATTCCCCTCATGAAATCTCATTAGCTACATTCCTTATAATAAATGTAACTGAGTACAGGCCTTCTCAGTGTCATTAGGGTGGTGCATCCCATTAGGGTGGTGCTGGAAATGATGATGGTTCAATGATTCCATGCTTCTATTTCTGCTGTGCAGTGTCCTGGTCACCATTACTAAGCACAACTGCAGTTAGGTGAACACCAGGAAGAGTTTCAGGAATAGCTGTGTCAGTTTTGGCTGGATGACAGGAAATGTTTTATATGCCATTTAGGACATTTGGCTCAGTTTGAAAATCCTAAAGCAAGATTCATATTTTAGAATTAGAAATTTCTCATACCTATCTATAGTGTGCACTGATCTGAGCTGGATTTGAAATAAACATATCAACAGTAAATCTTCTTAGGGCTAGTGGTGGCACATACTTTTGAAATGCTTAGGTATAAACAAAGCAAACATATATTTTCTAGGTCTCACTATACAGTCATAAAACCCTTGGCCATAAATCAGCATGGACCACTTTAATTTCATTTCTTGCCCACATAATAAAAACATGAAGCTCCCTTTTCTTTAACACATAATTCTTCTCAATCATTACATAAATTGCCATATTTCTTAATAACAAAGTAAATGCTTGGGTTCAGCTATGATTTAGAAATTGGGTAAATTATTAGCTATATGGTTGTAATATGCCGATCTGCTTACAAAATATGTGTTTTAAGTAAATACATCTATGACTACAAAAGAGAATGTTATCCATTACTATTTAAATCTTTAAATGTCTTCTCTATACCAGGGCAAATGCTTCCAGCTGGGCTATATTATTTGTGTTAATTTTTTTCAAGTCTTTATCATTGAAACCTGCAAAAGTTGATAAGGACATGCCTTCATACTATCACCTTTATTATTTACTATGAAGGTGTCATATAATTTTTTGTTACCAATTCACTTTCCAACTTTCAGAAATTATTTGACTACATTGTATTTGTTATATTTTCCAGGTACCCAGATGGCGTGGATTGTATAGGGCACCATCAACTTATAGATTATCTTTCTGAGGGTTAAGCAGGGATCAATTTCAGTAAAAGTAATGTTGATTGGCAATGAGGTGGCAAACACATTTTGCCATTATCATCTAGCACCATAATTTTTCTGCAGGAAAGAGTCATTTTGGTTGGCAAAATATTTTGTTGAAGATTTGGAGTTGCTGCTCAGCAATGTGTGTGTATGTTTGTGTGTGTGTATGTAAGTGCATGCACACATGTGTGCACATGCATGTGCATTAGAGATTGAATATGGAGTTGTGATGAAGTTCTGCATACAGACCAAAGATTTTGGAGCTTGGAGTGGGGCAATCCTGGAGATACCAAAAAAGCAGGGAGAGTGATGAGAAGGGCATGTACAAATTGAAAGTGAAGGCTTCCAGTTTGACTTCTTCATATCTCCTACCAACTCTTCAGCAAACCATGCATACTCACAGAAACCCTAATGGGAAGATACTTTTGTAGAACTTGGTGAAAAGGCCCAAAATGTTTCACACCTGAGTAGTGGCAAAGATGTAGGAGTCAGAGTCAGAAGAACTATGGAGTGTAAGTCCCAGAGTCAGTCTATGTTGATATCAACAGATGTAGTCTGTTTATTGCAAGAATGTATCAGTGTAGTTATGCATGCCCTATGGAAGGAACTTAGTTCTTGTCATTATTTCTTCAATATAGTCAAAAGAACACCTCTACGAGTCTCCTTAAACACATAGAGGATAATTTCTCTCAAACATGCACCTAGAAGTATCATTTTTGTTTCATGGTAAATTTACTACATATTTTCATATTGTCCTCCCAAGCAACTGTATAAATTTATGCTTTGATTTTAGTGTATGTAAGTTTTCCTTTATCCTTACTTTTGTGAACAAAAGAGATTATCTTTCTGATTGAGTATGGGATGCTATTTTATAATTTTATTTATTTTTAATTTTTTTTTTTGCTGATTGTTAGTAAGACTGGGTAACTTTTCATAACTGTATTAGCCATTATGTTTCCCTCTTCTATGTATTGCCTCACGTTTTCTTTGGCAGGCATTGCTAATTGTCACTCCCTATCCCTCCTTTACTTCTTTATCAACAGATTCTCATTTTATTTGAGATCCCAGTATGCCCAGGTAAACTTATTTTCCCCTTTCTCTTGAGTCTGGAGGAGGGCTGTGTAACCCAGCTCTGGAAAGTGGAAAGTGGGAGTCACTGGGGCCTCCAGGTGAATTTTTAAAAGGCAGATCTTTTAAAAGATATCTTTTATCTTTTACTTTTATTTCTGGGGTACAGACCCAATATCTAGAAAAGGGAAGAAGGCTGTCCTAGGTGAAGAGAAAGCCTATTGAACAGGAAAGAAGCCAAGCCCTTGATGACTTCCTCAGATGGCTGTGCTGACCCTAGATGGCCTCCCTCCCAACCTCTGATTATGAGAGGAAAATCAGCCCATATTCACTTAAGCCACTCTAACCATATTTCTTTAATAAGTAGCTACATGTCATATTATTACAGTATATTTGTCCCATTTTTAATTAGTTTGTTTTTTCTTATTGATTTCTAAGAGGTCTTAATATATGATAGATAAAAATCCTTTGTCAGTTATATGTACCACAAATATCTTCTCACAGAGACAGTTTGTTCTGGCTCTTTCTCTAACTTCACTATGGGTTCTGAAAACATTGCTTTCTCTTCCTAGGTCTTGGGTTTGTATTTGTGAAATGAAGAGTACACAGTATCCAAGGACTTTTCCAGCCCTTATATTCTGAGTTCACTGATATGTGCTTAATAAACACATCTCTGAACAGCTGCACAGACTGGCTGGTCAGCCACAGCCCGTCATCTTGATAAAACTTTCTGTCCCTACTGATCGATCACACAATCCAGACTGATTACTTAAGAGACTATTTACAAACCATTCTGGTTAGCTGTAGAGTGATCCATCTTTTTGAGGCTGAATAAAAATACCCTTACAGCTATAGAGTTGAAAATTGTCTTACATTACCCAAGGCAAAAAAAAAAAAAAAAGTACATAAGCAAACAAAAGAACAATATTACAACATTTCAGCACACGTAATATTAAACTAAGTGGACATGAATTGTCAACAGAACTTGAAAACAGCATATTCTACTAATACACAATAGAAGAAAATGGTGAGTAATTCTTGATATGTTTTAGAAATACTCATTAAGTTATTATAAAGAACAACTTCTTGAAGTAAAGTAGTTTGCTAGCTGTCAGTTATAGATTTGATTTAACAGCAAATTGTGGATAAATCCTAAAAAACAAACAAAACAACAGGTAGATTATACTGAGTATTCATTCATAATGGTCTGTTTTCCAGTGTTACTGGGAAAAGAAAATGATTTAAAAGCTGCGAAAAAACCTCCCCTAAACTACAA
Source organism: Plecturocebus donacophilus (assembly GCA_004027715.1). NCBI lineage: Eukaryota > Metazoa > Chordata > Mammalia > Primates > Pitheciidae > Plecturocebus > Plecturocebus donacophilus. The sequence continues at coordinate 89,493 of PVKP010001462.1, read as the reverse complement.
TTTTTCCTTTGTGCTTGTGTAGAAGCCGATATAGAAAGGATTATGAGAAACAGTTTGCATGACATTGAGAGAATATGTTTTCAGGAGTCAGGACCATCTTGGACTTCAGCCTAGCAACACCAGCCCCTATATGAGTACTGAGTTTGCCAAAGGGCTTTTTATGGCCCTTTTATTTTCATTCCTATGCTCTTGAAGAGATGAACTTGCCAAGCTGTCTACAGCTGCAAGTCTCAAGTTCATAACAGTTTACATGAGGTTTACATGGGAACTGACTGCATGAATGCACTAACCTGATTCAAGTGAATGATATCTATGAGTAAATAAATTTTGAATGCAGGGAAAGGAAAAACAAACAGAAAAACCCTAAGGTGTTTAATCACTCCCATTCTTCCCTTACAACTCTGTCTATGGAAAATCTAAGAGCTGCCTACCTTATCTCATCCTTCATCTCCTGACTCATTACCTTTTCTTTGTTATAAGTCCCTTACAGTTTTCTGGAGTCTAATGTAGGAGTTAGCCTAATGTCACTAACTGAACTGGATGGGTAGTCCTGAGTTTCCAATGCTAGGTCTTGGACTTCTCTCTTTCTCTTGCTTCTCTGTGAGATACAGAAGAGAGATGCCTGGGCGTCTTCCTTAGATCCACACAGACTCCTGCTGCTGCCTTCTCCCTATTTGTGGCAATGCTGACTCACCTCAGATAAGGTGCCAGCATGTCCCCCTGCTCCAATGCCACCCAAACTGCAGCAGCAACACCCAGGAGGCCCACAAACCGAGACACCTCTTGGGGTAGCTTATCTCTCCACAGTGGCCACTGGGAGCTGCTCCCCTGTCTTACTTTATTCTGGGTTCCGTGTCGAGATTCTTACTTGCTGCTAGCAAAATGGATTCCCTTGTCTTGCCCTGCTTCACGTCTTCATTTTGGTGAGGGTCAGAGGTGGGATAAGAGCCCTGCAGTCAATTTGTTTGTGTCTGGTGGATGCAACTGAATCCACAGCCCCTCCTACACAGGTCAGCTTAAGAGTAGTTGAGACCTGGTAACCCCAGCACTTTGGGAGGCCAAGGCTGGTGGACCACCTGAGGTCAGGAGTTCATGACCAGCCTGACTAACATGGTGAAACCCCATCTCTACTAAATACAAAAAAATTAGCTGGGAGTGGTGGCACATGCCTGTAATCCAAGCTACTTGGGAGGCTCAGACAGGAGAATGACTTGTACTTGGGAGGTGGAGGTTGCAGTGAGCCGAGATCACACCATTGCACTCCAGCCTGGGCAACAAGAGTGAAACTCTGTCGCAAAAGAAAAAAAAATGGGTAGTTGAACCTAGACCTGAGAATCCCTCCCTTGCAAGGTCTTGCAAGGTGTTGGGTCCTGGCGTTACTTCCGCCCCTCATCCCAGGCTCCTTGCTCACTGGTGAAGGGGAATCCTCAGTGCACCCACCACTGGCTGCATACCTCCAGGAATCTCTTTCATTTTCTCCTCTCCTCTCACTTTACTTACTATTGTCTGTGAATTTGAACAGATTTCTTTAAACTCCAATTTTTGGCCAGGGTTCAATTATTTCCTTTTCTGTGCATGTTTCTGTTTTTGTTTGTGTGATTGACTAGTAATGATTTCCAAAAAGGTTCATAAGATGTCTTTGTGTCAATTTGTTGAGTATATTGATTCTTTTTCTCTTGGAATGGGGCAGTAGAAACCTTTAATGCCCTTTTCTATATTTATGGGACCACCTGAGTTTGCCAGGAGTGCTGGTTAAGTGTTTCCAGCCTGCTAAATTTTTTGATATAAATTCTGAAATGTACATGTAACTTGATTTAGAAAATGTACCCCCCACCACCAACACACACAAACAGTAAAAAACTACCCTTGGTCTCCTTTGTTGAGTAATCAATCCCTTTGTTTCTTCCCCATAAATTAACATCTTGTGGATGCCAGCCTTGATTTCCATGCTTATCTGTTCATTCATTATTAAAACGAGATAAAGACCTGAAAGTGTCTATGTGAACAAGATACATAATATTTTTTTGTTTATGTAGAAAGTTCATTCTTCTCCATTTTTCTATCATTCATATTTTACACCAAAATAACATGTTTTCCATTTTAGTAGTTTTGTAGTCAGTTTTTATATCTGGTAAGGTAATCATGATCATTAGTAATCTTTTAAAAAACAATCCTTGATATTCTTACTGATTTTTAAATATGAATTTATAATAATTTATAAATTATAAATTTATAAATTTATATTATACACCACATCACGACATCACTAACAATTAAATCATACCCATTGTACTGGAAATAGTGATAGCTTTGTAAAATTTCATTTTTCCATTCAGGTATATAGAAGTATATATCTTCATTTATTAAAATGTCCTAATAAGATTTGCTAGTCAGAGTTCACCAGAGAAACATAAATGACAGGACACATATCTATTACCTAAGTCGACCCATAAAGGTGCCCACTGCAATACAGTTTTTTAATTTTCTTCAAATCTCATGCATATTTTAAAAGTTTATTCCATAATAGTTCATCCTTTTGCTTGCTTTATAAATTAGCACACTATGTTTTTAAAATAGAACATTCTGGCATAAGTAATGCATATAAAACTTGTAGAAAAGTTATTGGCATCTGAAAAAGTCTTAATGAATACTGTTGTTCTGTGTATATTTATTTTCCATCTAGGCACCTGTCTTAGTCTATTTTGTTTCTAAAACAGAATACCAGACTAGGTAACTTATAAAAAGCAAAATCTTATTTCTGACATTTCTGGGGGCTGGGAAGTCCAAAAGTATGGTGCCAGCATCTGGTGAGTGTCTTCATGCTGTGTGATAACATGGCAGAAGTGCAAGTGAGAACGAGAAATAGAGAGAGAAAAGTGGGCCACACTCATCCTTTTATGAGCCCACTCCCAGGATAACTAACCCACTTCTACAATAATGGCATTAATCCACTGACCTAATTACCTCTTAAAGGCCCCACTTTTTAATAACATTACAATTTGAATTAAGTTTCAACATAAGTTTCAAACATAAGTTTTGGAGGGAACATTCAAACCATAATACTTAATTATGTACTTAATACTCTTATACTAGTTTAAAATTTTCCTTTTGTTAAATATTTTATTTTATATTTATAAATAATATAATCTCTAATAAGTTTAATTTTTACCCATTATTTTAATAAATGCCTTGACAAATGGAGTTGCCTGAAAGTAAAAAGCATCTGCATGGCAAAAAACAAAACAAAACAAAACAAAACAAAAGAATGAAGAGGAGACAACCCACAGATTGGGAGAAAATATTTGCAAATCATACATTGAATAAAACACTAATATAAAAAATACATTAAGAACTCAAAACTACTCAATAACAAGAACATGAATAACCTTATTCAAAATGGGTAAAGGACTCAAACGTTTCTGGGAAAAAGACATCCCAATGGCCAACAGACATATTAAAAATGATCGATCTCTCTAATCATCATAGAAAGGCAAATTAAGACCACAATAAAACTCACCTCATACCTGTTAAAATAGCTACTATCAAAAAGATGAAAAAGCAAGGGTTGGTGAGGATGTGGAGAAAACAGAGCTCTTGTGCTCTTGTACACTGTTGGTAGGGATGTAAATCAATAATTGCATTGCTTACTGTTTTGGTTGGGTCCTCAAAAACACATCTTAATAGTATTAACAAAAGAAGACATCTTGGTTTTATTCCTGAGAATAAAGGAAACCCCCTTCTTGCATGTTAATTTTCTCCACTAAATTCCATTTGTTACATTTAGGGACAGTTTTTCACTTTGTTTATCCTGGCCTCTTTCATACTTCGTATTTTTCTCATTTTCAGGCCACCCTTAGTTGTCTATTTTTAGCAATGTGACAATAAAAAGCCGTTTGGCAACTCTTCCTACAAGAGCAGAGCTTTTAGTCTGATGGACTTTACTGAAGAGTGATGGGGATGGGAAATTTTTGCGATGCTGCCTCAAATGTCAGAAATCAGGGCCTTTCAATTTCTCCAGCCTTTAGATCTCTTGGACTCCTTTATTTGAAAGCGTTAGCAAGGGCTTCAGTAGTGCTGCAAACAGGGTGTGTGCAGAATTAACTATACAGACTTTAAGTGACTCTCTTTTGCTGGGAGGCTCGTGTCTTGTTCTTTCTTTTTCTTCTGTACCTTGTACCTAATCTTTCTGAGATTCTGAATGAGTGGGATAGCTTTTTCTCCTGGATTATCATTTTAAATTTTAATTTGGGGGGGTTGTTTTTATTTTTTGAGACAAAGTTTTGCCGTCACCCAGGCTGGAGTACAGTGAGGCAATCTTGGCTCACTGCAACCTTCACCTCCAGAGTTCAAGTGATTCTAGTGCATCGGCCTCCCAAGTAGCTGGTACTATAGGTATCTGTCACCATGCCCAGCTAATTTTTGTATTTTTAGTAGAGAGACGAGGTTTCACCATGTTGACCAGGCTGATCTGGAACTCCTGACCTCAGGTGATCAGCTCGCCTTGGTCTTCCATAGTACTGGAATTACAGGCGTGAACCACTGTGCCCAGCCAAATTCTAGTAAGTCTTTAAATTCAATAATTTTGTTAGCTGCTTAATTTAGTCTTCTAAGATATAAAAACATCATTTGATTTCTAATCTTCTAAAAGTTTTTAAAATTAGGAATTTCAATGCCTTTTGAGAACTCTTGAATTTTTGGATTGTTTTTATTATTTACCCATTATTAAACTTTTCCTCCACATTATCTAAATCTTCAACACTAATTGAGCATTTGATATGCTATAGATGCTTCTTAGAGAATACAAAACTAAGTATAAGATATCCTGGGCCATCACAAAGCTTTTAATATAATTGAGAAGCTGTTTAAACAATTAAGTATAATTAAATAAGTGTAAAATAGGTGTACAGGGAAATGCTGTGGGGATCAAAGGAAGAAGCAATTAATTAGAAGTGAGAATATTAGGGAAAGTTCCACATTGCTGTTGTCATTTGGGTTGAAATTTGAAGCATGAGAATCTATTTTCTATAGTACTGACAGGGAGTTGTGATGGACTTACAATAATATTCTGGGCCAAAGGAACAGTAAGAAAAAAACCAAAAGTGTGGGGGGAAAAGTGAGAATGCATATAATGACAAATAAACTTTTCTGGTTGTTCTTTAAGCTGTAGGAAAGAGGAGATGTATTTCAAAGTTGAAGGAGTCAGATTAATGAAAGCCTTGAAGGATTTTTGTCTTTATGCCATGTATGTGAACATTCAGACATGTCAAATAGTTTTTACAATAGCAACATGATCAACACTCTGCTTTACAAAGATAAATCTGGGGAAAGCATAAAGGATGGACTGGAAAGGTGAAAGATCAGAACCAGGGAGGCTGTTAAAAGGCCGGAGTTCAGAAAGAGATTAATAGAGCCCTAACGAAGGCATTGGGCACAGTAACTGGAAGAAAGGGATAGATAGGAAAGTCATTTGGAGTATACAATTGATGGAAATCACAAACTCATTGGAAATAAGGACTAATAAAAGACGGAAATGAAGAACACATCAAGCTTTCCAGCCTGAGTAACACAAAGAGTTGCAAGATGATTCCCCAAAGTAAACACAAGAAGTGAACAGAAGGGAATAAAGGAAAGGCAGTAGGATGTTCATGAAAGATACCACATTAGGAAGTACCACTCGAAGCTTTTCTGCTCACAGGAAGGAAAAACTTTCCTACACTTTGGAGTAGTCAAAATTTCTCCATGTGGAGCAAAGTTCTAGCTTCATTATATTGCTGCTGTACCTAAGAAGTTCCAGAATTTGAGGAAGAATAGCTTGGAGATTCACTTAGGCTATAATGGAAAACCAGATTATAGATGCCTGAATAATAAAATGTAATCCGAAATGGTGGCTCTTCAACAAAGATAGTGACACTTGAGGGTGAGGTTTACACATACACACACACAACACATGAACACACACTCACTTGTAGTTGGCCATTCATGGTGGGAAAATTGCATTACTAAGAACCTGGGTGCTCTTCAACCCAGGACTGAAAAACAAAATTGACTTTGCCTTGGAATCACCATTGAGCTAAAATTACGTTGGAATGCAACTGTGCATGACTACATAACTTAAGGCTGTGCCAAGGAAAAGTAACCCCAAGCTTCTTTCTTCCATCCATTCAGAACAAGCAGAGACACTCACCTAATTTCTTGGATGCCTAATCATGGCCATAGATCAGTCTGTTATTCTGACTCCTCCTGGACCACTGTGGAGTGATGCTGGCTGTCTCCTTAGAACAGAGGAAACTCTTCTGGGAGGCAGAGTTGAATATCCAGCACTGAAAGTACTGCCCTAACTCTAATCCACAGTGGGCTCTCCAAGAAGCATGGTGTCAAGCAAAGCAAAGGGATGGGGATAAGGGACTCCTTCTCTTGTGGCTGGAATTTCTGTAAGAGTTAAACTTTGCCCCTCTGATTCCTAAAAACTCGACTTCCCAAGGGCAGTAATGCAGCCTCAAAGAGAAAATAAACAAAGACAGAAATGCATTCTTTCTGAAAAGAAGAATGTCTAGCTCTCTGTGTCACTTCGAGTATCCGCTTTTGCCAAATGATATATCCATGTTATTTAGATTGAGCTAATGTAACTATCAGCCATAATTTGCTAATTTCCCTTTTCTGATTTCCTGATTGGAGTGTGTGTCCCCTTCTAAAACTCTTCAAGCCACTTGCTGTTCTTTTGATGTATCAACTGCTCCTTTCTCCTACCTGCCATCTACTATACTTCTAGAGATTTTCCATCCTTAGTTATATTAATTAGTCCAGGATTTCCTTGATATTGATTTTGTAACCACACTATAACTTTGTTAAAACATTCTTCCACAGTATAATTTCCCTTGGGTACTACCATGACCTGGGGAAGATCTATAATGGAGAGACTCTGAGTGAGGATAACAGTAATAAAATTTTGCACTTAGTCCAAAAACTTATGGATGAGAAGCTTCAGAAAATTTTTGTGGTTACTTCTGCAGCATTAGGCAGAAGCTAACCTCTGATCTTCAGATGGTAGGCTACAAAGGCTAGGCTGATGTTACAAAGCCACTTAGTATGCGAGCCAGGGTTTTAGGTAAGGCACATCCCCTTGAAGGCCTTAAAACAGAGAATGCCTGGTCATGCAAGACACAACAAGCTGGTAGGACCTGGCCTCTATCCTAGCTGGTATGGCATCATGAAAAAATACTATGTCTGTCTGTACAACAGATCAGCATCTCCTTAATAATACCCATTTTTTTTTTGCCAGAAAGTAGTTTATATACTGAAGGTATTAGTCATTATAATCTTTTATAATCCCTCAGCTTTGTATAGTACTTCTCAGTTTATGAAATTCTGCACATACTTGATCTCATTTAATCTTCCTGTGACCTCAGGCAGTATACTTTATTAACCTCTCTTTGCAAGTGTGATGACTTAGAACCCTGGGGATTAAAGCAACTTTTCCAGGGCTTTTGCTCCTCCTCCTCAAGTACTTTGTCCAGTAAACCTCAACTGCCCCATGATCAAGGACCTGGATACTTAACGCAAGCCTCAAGACTGGCTTGGACAACATGCATCAGCATAGTTGCTCTTGATACTTCTTTAGAACTGGGCTGTATGTCCTTGGTCATCATGTTTCCACTGACATACGTACACATTCTTTCCCTCCTTGACTTAGTTACAAACTGCTCAACCCTCCAATCTCAGCTGAGTTGTTGATCCCTATTGGAAGCTTTCTCTGACCTCACTTACATCCACCTCACCCTTTACTCCCTCCTATAACAAACTTCTCTTTTGTGTAATTATGTGATAAATGTTTATGTCGCCTTGGAAGCCCTTGTATGTCTATTGAGCAAGAGAAATCTGTTTTTGTTCATTGTTATGTCTCAGTGTCCAGCAGTTTCTACACCATAATAAGCACTCAATATATATGTTTTTGAATGGATCAATGAATAATTAAATCTTACTTGAATAAGTTCACACATTTGTTAGAAAAACAATAATTTAATAATCTGGTACTGGAAATGTCTTTAAAGACTTTTTCCCCAACTAAGCACATTTTCTTATTGTGAAACAGACCATGAATCCAATTCCCCTGGTACTTAAACTATTCCATGGAAGTAAATGAAGCCACATAAAATTAGTTAAGTCAAGCAGAGGAGTATTTAAGAAGTTTCAGTTTAAGCACATAAAACTAGTTTCATCCGGAATGAATTATTGAATCTATCAAAGATGTCAAGTTTTTTCCCCCCAAGAAGGCTAGCCACAGAAAGACATTTATACTAGTGGATCAAATTAATTTCCAAGTATACATTTCAGTTTAAGGTAAAGGTAAATGTATCTCAACTGACCCAAAACATAAATGTCAACTTGTGAGGCACTTGTCTGGCATGCACAAGGTTTTCTCATGAGGATACTAAATCATGAACTGACAATCTGATTTGTCCATTTTCTCTTTGATGCTAATGTTGTAGCAGAAATGCATACTCATATTGTTATTTATAGGAAATCTGTCACAGAGAGGTTTGAGAGGTGACATAGAATTTATTATCTTTATCCACGCTTTTAATGTCACTAACAGACAATTTAGTGAGAGCTGGTGTAATTCCCACTGTACAGAGTAAACGAGGCAGAGCACATTGCTGGCTCTGTGCTTCAAGAATTAGATGAGCCAGAAAAAATGCCTTTTGTGAAACAAGTTTCTTGCATTGACCTGTGAGAGGTTTTATTGTGAAATTTTGTCTTCTTTAAAAAGTGAATTTGCAATAAAAGATTATCTGAGAATACAACCAGTGAAGAGCTATAGAAAGCTGCACAGAGGTTGCTAAATGACACCCCTATTGCTCTAGTGGGAGGCAGCCCAGCAGAAAGGGAAGAACTGGGAGTTGGGACCTGGGTTCCAGTTCTGGTTTGCAGCAACTTTCTGTCTAATCATTGGCAAGTCACTTTACTACTCTGGCTCACAGTTATTATATCTATAAAATGAGGAAAATAAATTATGTGTGGTTCCAAATGTGAAATTGCTGCTGTGTTGCATCAGAAGGACCAGGGACTTTTTAAAATGCAGATTTCTGGTTCCTTTCCAAGACTTAACATATCAGAACCTTTGGGAGAAGAGTCAAAACTTGGTAATTCATATTTTTAATAGCTCCATAGATGATTCTTGCAAATTAATGAAATGTAGCTGGAATATGTCCAGCCACATACTGTAAGCTCTGGCTCCTACATTCAACAACCTAATCACAGTCCATATTTCCAGGGCAGCAATGGAGCGGTATCCCTGGTTTTGATATAGTACAACTCTTCATCAGGATTTACTGCCTGGGATGGTTAATAGGTTCAAAAAATAAGTAGAAAGAATGAATAAGAACTACTATTTGATAGCATAACAGGTTGACTAGTTGATAATAATGTTACATTTTAAATAACAAATAGTGTAATTGGAATGTTTGTAACACAAAGAATAAATGCTTAATGGGATGGATATCCCACTTTCTATCATGTGACTATTTCACATTGGATGCATGTATCAAAACATCTCATATATCCCACAATTATATGCACCTCATACATAACCACAAAAATTAAAAATTTGAAAAAAAAAATTGAAAAAGATGTAATGCCTGGATTTTTTTAGGCAATGCATAATTTGAGGAATACAGAGCTAAACTATTACTAGTTTCTTCAGAGTCAATAAATGTTATAAAACAGAAATGAGACATAGCTCTGCCAATGAAGGAGACCCATGAAAAGCTTTTGAGAAGATTGTCATTCACATCTTGCATCTTAGGAAGTTATCTCTTGCAGTAGGTTGGTGAACTACCTGTTGCTGCCACTTAGGCAATGGATCATGAGCACCAGAACCAGAACAGTGACCTACTGCATCCCTAAATCAAGCCAAAGACTGTCAAGCTGACCCTATTGCCATTTAGAATGAATGGTGGCACTTCAGAGGCACAGAGTGTATGTGTGTGTGTGTGTGTGTATTCTTCTATCCCACTGTGTTTCTTACGTAGACATTTAAGGACACTTGTGCTCTTTCAATGTACCTAGACGCGGTGTATGTATGTACGTGTGTTTTAAGCAGTTTTGGTGGTGTTTTGGGATGTAGGATCCATAACTGCTAGAAATTCCAGTTGGAATTTGGAACTGGGAAAGTGATAATTTGCAGAGGTGTATTTCTTTCATTTAAACAACTGACTCATAGTTAAGACATACTTTCAGCATACTGTGTATAATTAACTTTGTTTCCTTTGAAAACTTTTAAATTTAGAATCAAGATAATGGTTTTTAGTTAAGACCTTTTGGCATAACATTTTTTAAAATTGAAATGATTTTTAGTGTTAAAGTAAAGTAGTAAGAGTTGTATATTGAAGCTAGAATTTTTTTTTACATTTCAAAGTAGTAAGAGTTGTATATTGAAGCTAGAATTTTTAAAAGCCAATTAATGTTTTGGTATTTAGCTTATCTTGGCTTGTTTTTCTTGTTGTACCTCCTAACTGATAGTTTATCCTGATACAAAAGATAACAGTTTAAGCAGTTTATGTGAATATTCATATTTGCATCTTAATTTCTGCTCTCAAAATCTTGTTTTAGGGAACTTATGGGTTGTGGAAATCTCTGTAAGACGGCTTTGGTCTAAGCTACTTGGTTATCAAGATGCCAGTTCAAGAACTAATGACAACTGATATTCATGATTGTACTTGTTTCAGGCAATCAACGCCATGGTTCCTTGAAGTTCTCCCAAATGGTAGCCTTCTGTAGGCCATATTGTCCACTCTTTTATGCTATCAACCAAAGACTCTCCAGCTTTTCTCTTTGGATCTACAGAAATTTATTGAGATACCCTCGTGAGCTCATTGCTATACCTAGTGCTTTTAGACAGAGATCTATGAGCTGCCTGGAAACCCAGAGCCAACAGCAGGCTTCATTTGAAATCTCACAGTTGAAATATGTGATATATTAATGTTCACCTTGCAGGTGTGAGCATTCGGATCGCCAACACTGTGACCTCGCTGTGTGAATGAGAGCTTCTACAGGAAGGAAGCTTACAAATGAGCCACATGGATCCCAGATTTTGCTAAAATCAAATAGGATCTTTCCTCTTTGTTGAACACCGTAATACACAAGAAATAAGCCAGCAGGATGTGCATGTCCAAGGTACTCATTCTTTTCACCCAATTCAAAGAGAGCCAGTTTCATAACCTTTATTCTGCAAGAAAAAATTTCACCATTAGACAGCCATTTTCCCAAAAGAAAGTAAAATCTTTTATGTCATAAGAGAGTAAAAGGTAAATTTTTCTATGTATTTTAATGAAGGGTTTCTAGTCAAACAACCCTTGCTTCTCATCAGAAGTTGTCTTTATATAGGAGAAATAATCTGGACTTTGATGTCAAACAGACTTCAGTTCTAATCCTAAATCCAGAACTTAATAGCATTTGCCTTTTCATATTACTTATGCACTGAGCTTCCATTGTTTTATTCATGAAATAGAGGTGATAATAATAATTTATGGACTATTTTGAGGACTAAATATTAATTTTGAAAAAGCTACTGTACTCAGATTGTGTAAGCCTATGAGTACCACCTAAACAGATTCCCAAATTGTCTCAGGAATAGGTGTGTGTGTGTGTGTGTGTGTGTGTTAATACATGTGCATGTAAACTTTTTGTAGTAGAATAAGTATGGGCTGGGCACTGGATACTTGGGTTTCAGGCTCTCTCTCTTTCTGTCTCTGCCTCTTCATCTTAGCCTCAGTTTCCTCATCTTTAAAAGGAACATACCTCAGGCAGATGTCATGATGACTAATTGAGATAATCTATGTAAAGTACCTGGAACATGGCCAACACTCTGTGTAAATACTAGTTTTTTCCCCCTTTCCTTGTATGCCTTTGCATATGGAGAGAAAGGGTGAGCAGGAGAAATTAAACGTAGTATATTTCACACTTGCAAAATGATTTCCTAATTATGCTGCTGATGATATTGAACATCCTTGCTTATTTTGAACAGTGCAAATCACTTATACATATTATCTCCTGTAATTCTTCCTCCAGCCTTTCTGAGAGATGTTGTTATTACCTCTGTTTTATAGATAGCAAAGTTGGGAGATTTAGGTAACTCACCTGAGATTAAACATGGGTCTCCCAGATTCCAAATCCAACCAGTGTTTTCAATCATTTGCTTTTCTGCTTCCCTAACCAAGTTTCCTTGTCCTTTATTCATGAGTACTTTGTTTTTTGTTTTGTTTTTGTTTGTTTTACCAATCTTTAAATCTTTAAATTTAGACCAGAAAGAGTACTGTCTTAAAAATACAGACAGGACTAACCTCAGCTGTCTTTAGACCTGTGCTAGTCTAGAAGGTATCATTGTTTTCAGCCTGAGTATTTGACTGATGCTTTTATAAGTACATAATTGAGATGCACTGAGGAAAAAAGACAGCACTGCACTTTCTCATTTGGTTTGCAACAAAGGTATATGGTTTCAAGAAACCTTGCCCTTAAATGATTAGACGGCTTGTGTGACTAATAAGAATATTGTCCCTAAAGGAAAATGGAACATCTTATGAATACAAGAGCACTCAATTAGAGTTTTAAATTAGAATGTAATTATGTGGTTTTTCCCTCTTTTTTTGAGGAAGAAAAAGAGCTTTTAATCTTTTAGGTGGCCTAATTTTGGTGAAAAAACAATTTTAGTAAGTGTTTAAATTTAAGAAGCAACTCTGTGTGTTGCTTAATTCTGGACCTAGTCCAGTCCATGAAAAACTAGAAGGAGATAAGTTTGCTTATACCTAAGTCACTTCATTTTATAATTCAAAACAGGGATGAGCTGTTGATACGGATTACTGCACTCAGTATAATGAAATTGTCAGTATGCTTAGGGATGCATGGCATGTGATCAGACATGTAGAGAAATAGCCCATTCCATCTCTGAAACAAAAGATTTGCCTTTGAGACCATGACTGTACAAAAGCAACCGTGCTCTTTATTTAGGAAATAAACTGGAAACGTTGTAGATCTCTTAACGTGAGGCCAAATGTATTCTTTGACCCAAAACACTCTCCTTTATACTTTCCATGGACATTTTCCAGGTGGATAAATAAAAGGTTATTGTTTGATTCTGGTAGGTCAGGCTCTTATTTTGTCTGATCAATAATATTATACTTCCTATGACTTTATAGAGAAGAACAACATGGACGATAAAGACCAATGTGGTTATTTGTAAATCTCTTCTTTTGAAAGGTCTCCTGTTATCTACCACCCGAGTTGGCACAAAACAACTTCTGAGGTTCATATGTTCTGAACAATGATTCAAGTCTTAGCAAATTTCAGGAACAATCTAAAGATGAAATAAATAGCTTTCTGTTTAACTTGGATCAATTTCTCCTTTTGCTAAGACTCTATTCCCATCCTGTATATTTCTTGTCTGCTCTGTCATTGGACCTATCAGTATATAGTAGAAACTATCAACTGGGCCCTGCAATGTTCTGGGTATGGTTGTAAATGCTTTACACTTATATTTTATCTAATGCTTTAAATGTTGTGAAGGTAGGTTTTGTTTCTCCATTCTATGAATGATTGAAGAGACAAAGTGACTTGAAATTTCCATAACTATCATATGGTAGAAGTCAGGTTTACCCACCTTCACTCTTAATCATACAGATATACTCATTAATGATTGCTTTTAATTATACAGGTAGACTTATTAAGGATTATGAGGTGGGGTCTAGCTCATTCTGCCAGTATTCTTTGCAGTCAGACCCATCATCAGTTACTGGCTATGCTTTCCTAAAACCAGTCATATCAACACAAATTTGGTTAGGATAAGTTTCCTAGACTCCAAGAAATTAAGGGTTTCAAAAAATGCTAGAGGTCACAGGATCCAGTTCCTCATACATACTTGTGAGAAACTGAAGACTAGGAAGGCAAACAAATAAATAAAACAACTACAACAAAAACTTTGTCACGATTCACTCAGATGGTAAGTGGCAGCACTGAAATTAATATTCACTCCTTTCTGCTGTGTTCAAATAATGCTGCTTCCCTACTACTGATATATTTGCATCTTTCCTTGTTTCTAAGAACACATTGCAGAATTTTGCAGCATTTTTCAAGATTCTTTAAAAACTACATAGGAATTTTAAAACCCTTGTTGAGAAAATAATTATAGATGAAAACACAAATAACTGGAATGCTATTTTGAGACATCTCAAACCAGAGTAGGAGGCTGAAAGTAACAGGGTAAACAAGTCACTGAATATAGGAGCTGGGAATGGCATTAAGAAATCATACTGTTTAAAGTTTTCTGAAAAATCCTCAGGTAGTGGGATTATTAGGGGGTACATGATGTAATTTTTTGGTGATATAAACAAAATTCTAGTATTTATTTGATGATATTAGTATATATGTGCACGTGTATTTATATATATATCTGTATGTATCTATGCATGTTTTGTGTATATATTTTTTCAGCTCCTGCTTCGTGCCAGGTACTCTCCATTATGTTTGGGAAATATGAATCCTTGCCATCAAGAAAACAACATCGGCCATGAGGATTGTCCCTACAACCCAAGGACTATTTGAAGTTTGAAGTCTTTAAGCCCAGACAACACTGGCTATTTTCACTTTTGCCTTCAACTATAAAAGCTGAGCTCTCTCTGCAGGAGTGGGTAAGTACAGCCTGTGGCGGAGAAGAGAGGAAAAGTCTTTCAATGCAGTACAGGCTCTATCACAATAGATGGGCCTCATTAGCCATTCTCAGCCTCATAGATAATGCAGTCGTGGATGGCATCGTTTGGTCTAGTGAAGAATTGCCCGGGAGATTGTGTTGACATCTGAGATTTATTTTAATCCTTTTTTGCAGATTTTATAATGAGCATTGTAACAAAGTACGCCAAAGAATCATTACATATCTTATAAAATCTTAATAATACAAAAATTAGAAACGTTTTTCATGCATATGTTCAATTTGTTCAAATTACTGATTTTGCTTTGCTGATTAGCATACAGTGCCCTGTGAGGGGACTCTGCCTTTAAGAGGTCATGCTCCCTGGATTGCTCTGTGTATTTTTAAATGAATAGTATGCATATTATGTTTACAGGCTGCTTACTGTCAAATCTTATAGTTTGAACTAAATTATGCAGAATGGACACATACCTATCCACATGGGTTCTTTTTTTCTTTCACTTATTCACTAAATCCTTATTGACTGTCTAGCTTGAGCATAAAAAATAAAGCGAAAAAATAAGGCTTCAGAAATAAAGAGACATTTTCAATGTGGAGCAGAAGATGTATGAGGGGGGTCTGTCTGGAAAAGTAAGTGATTCCTACAAGGGCATGCAGCCAGAAGAGTGGCCACAGCAATAATGAGGGACCCAGGGTTGAATGCATGCCTTCTTTTCCTGAGTCCACACTGAATAGCTGCATGATCCCAAGCAAAGAATTCAATCATTTTGACCCTCCTTCCTCACCTGGAAAATGAGATTAATGTCGTCTACTTTGTAGTGCTATTATGAAGATGAAAGGGAATATTGTATGCAAAATCATCTAGCACAGAGGAGATAGCCAGTAAAGTTTTTTACTTTTTCTCTATTATTTAGTGGTAAGCTCTCAAGCAATTCAGTATCCTCAAAATTCAGCATATGGCACATAGGTCATTGCAACATGTCTCCTTCCTGAAACTCTCCCTGGCCTTGACTTGGCATCTCGTGAAATGGTCTTCCTTTCTCCTTCCCTCTCCCAACCCAGAAATCAGGTTGTTTGTTTATTCTTTCCCCAGCTTTCCACTTTCTTGATCCTCCAGGCTTCCTTTCCACTCGAGCATCTATTTGCTTCCCTTTCATTTCTACAGCTTTTTCTTACTTTTTTTTTCTTTTTGATTATACTTTAAGTTCTGGGATACATGTGCAGAACATGCAGGTTTGTTACATAGGTATACATGTCATGGTGATTTGCTGGACCCATCACCCTGTCATCTGCATTAGATATTTCTTCTAATGCTGTCCCTACCCCAGTCCCCCACCCTCCAACAGGCCCTGGTGTGTGATATTCACCTCCTTGTGTCCATGTGTTCTCATTGTTTTACCCCCACTTATGAGTGAGAACATCCAGTATTTGGTTTTCTGTTCCTGTGTTAGTTTGCTAGGAATGGTGATTTCTAGCTTCGTCCATGTTCCTGCAAATGATGTGAACTCATCCTTTTTTATGGTTGCATAGTATTCCATGGTGTATATGTGCCACATTTTCTTTATCCAGGCTATCATTGATGGTCATTTGGGTTGGTTCCAAGTCTTTGCTATTGTGAACAGTGCTGCGATAAACATATATGTGCATGTGTCTTTATAGTAGAGCAATTTATAATTCTTTGCATATATACCCAGTAATGGAATGGCTAGGTCAAATGGCATTTCTGGTTCTAGATTCTTAAGGAATCGCCACACTGTCTTCCACAACAGTTGAAATAATTTGTACTTCCACCAGCAGTGTAAAAACATTTCTTTAGATTCTATTCACCTCAAAACCTGTATGTATGTCTGTAGCTACCCATGTATATTTATGTGCATACATTTTTTTTTTTACCTCCTGTTGTATGCTGCCACTGTGTGACACAACTTTCAGGTCCTATTTTCCTGGCATCAAAATAGTATCACTGAAACCATTCTAAATTGAAGGCTTTCTTGATAATAAATAGGGATAAGAAAAACATAAACCATTAAAAAAGAAAAATATTCTGAAATCTCCCAAAATTCTTACTTATGGTTGTACCAAGACTTTGTTACAATAATAACAGATTTTTTTTCACTGTATTTTTTTCTCTCATCTCTCCCCATCCAATCCAAGGGGATAATCAGGCTTTTTGACTCAAGAGTTTCCATTTTAAAGCTTGCCTGTAAGTCCTGTCCACCGTTCATCATGATCACCCCTGACCAATCCTCACTCTCCTTCAGACATTACAGATTCTGTTTTCTAAAGTTAAAGTCACTGAAGAGATAATATTAAGGGGAGGAAAAAGAGGCAAATACAATGAGCACTGGGAGAGGTGATAAGAAAATATTAGGAGAAATTGTTAAGGACTAGGAAGAAGATGATGGCCTGAATTTCTCTGAACAAGGAGAAATGGTGCAGAACTCCAGGAAGGTGGGGCAGACCTGCTTCCCAGGGAATCTGGGAACCCAGAAACTGAACTTAGCAATTGTAAACTGTAGTCACCAGGGCCCCACGCTGGCAGGGTCTACTGTGCTCAACTGTAGCAAGGCAGCTCTGGAATGAATTTAATACATTTTGAGTTATCATCATTCCTAGGACTTTCACACAACTCTGGAGTGGAAGGAAGGAGCTCCAATAATAATATAATGAAACTTCCTACCAGTCTAGCTGCATGAGAGCTTACTGTTAGATTAAATTTGATTTAAGAACATTTGTGTGTGTGTGGATTTGTGCGTGTGTGTGTGTATTTATTATGTAACTTGCTAGAATCTGTTAAATACAATGAAGAAAATAAATCAAGGAATGTTGATAGAAAATGTTACAGTTGGAAGAGTTTGGAATTTGAATATTGTGGACAGAGAAGATCTTACTAAAAAGAAAACACTTGAACCAAGTTTGGAAAAGGGTGAAGGAAAGAACCATAAAGACATCCAAAGGAAACAGTATTACAGATAGATGGAAGAGCAAGGTCTGTGAGACCTAGGGGTAGGAGAATGCCTGCTCTAATGAGAGGCACTGAGAAGTTGTTATAAAACTGCACCGTCCCTGGCCACATATAGCTATCGAGCACTTGCAGTGTGGCTAGCCTGAATTGAGATGTACTGTATGTATAAACTACACACCAGACTTGAGAGACTTTGAAACGAAAGAAAAACCTAAACTAAATCATATGCAGTTTGTATTGATTAAATGTTGAAGCAACAATATTTTGGATATATTATGTCAAATGAAGTAGATTATTAAAGTTAATTACACCTGTTTTACACATTTTTTTTCTGTTGCTACTGGAAAATTTAAAATTGCACTTCTTTCATGTAGCTCACATTATATTCTTCTGGCAGTGCTGTTGTAGAAGATGAGATCTGAAAGGTGATGATGACCATTTTTTAATGCTTCTTAGGCCATTATAAGACACTTGCATTTGTTCTAAGAGGGAAGCTATTAATTTCAAATTATTTACCAAAATTGAGATATCACTAAGAGCTTATTTTGTTACACTGCAATATATGTTATACTATAATATACATATAACTATATATATAGTTGAGGGTTTTGAGCAGAAGATAAGCTTAATCTACCACTTTTATAACTTAATCACGCTGGCTACTCTTTTATAGGCTGCAGGAGGACAAGGATAAAATCAAGGAGACCTGTTAAAGGACATTCCAATAATCCAGGCTAGAGGTGGTGCTGACTTGTGTGGCAGCATAGATAATGATATGTGGTCAGATACCAGAGGAATTTCTGATATATTCAAAGTGGGATATAAGAATAAAACAATGAGAATTACTCCCCAGAATGTTTGTCTTGAATATCTGTACAGATTTGTTTTTCATTTAGGGAGATGGAGAAGATGGGGAGAGTGGAATGGGGCAGAAGCTCAGGAGTTGAGCTTTGTACTTGCTAAGTTTGAAACACTTACTGGGCATCCAGGTAGATGTTTATAGAGGTAGTTTGATACAAATCAGGGAGAGATCTTGGCAGAAGATAACCTTCAGAGGATCATCAATATAAAATTTGGCATTTGGGGCTGGGTGCAGCGGCTCAGGCCTGTAATCCCAGCACTTTGAGAGGCCAAGTGGGTGAATCACCCCAGATGAAGAATTCGAGACCAGCCTGGCCAATGTGGTGAAACCCCATCTCTACTAAAACACAAAAATTGATCAGATGTGGTGGCACGTGCCTGTAATCTCAGCTACTCAGGAGGCTGAGGCAGCAGGATCACTTGAACCCAGGAGACAGAGATTGCAGTGAGCCGACAGTGCCACTGCACACCAGCCTCGGTAAAAAGAATGAAACTCTGTCTCAATAAATAAATAAATAAGAAAGAAAGAAAAAGAGGAAAAAAAATGGCATTTGGTACCAGGAGATCAAATGGTATCATCAAGGGAGCAAATTAGAGGCAGGGAAGAGAAGAGGTGGGAGGATTCAGGCAGGGGACTCAGAGCATTCATGAGCAGTCATTGCTACAGCTGCTCTGGAACACACTTCCTAGCACTGGCATCTGGAGTTCTCATTGCTGTAGACTTATTCAGAAGGAGAAACACCAGTACTAATTGGAAAGGTCCTGTTTGTTCTGGGCTGGAGTATTACAGCAAAAAGAGTGTTAACGAGTGTGAGAAAAGTCAGATGTAAGGTATATTCCCCCATATATAGATGTGTCATTATTTAACCAGACAAATTATGCTGCAATAAGCTGTTAGTTATATCCCAATTTTGGTAAATAATTTGAAATTTCAGCAATCTCAATATCATAGTGTGACATCGATTATCTTAAAGCCTCCCTGCAATTTCTTAATAAAATGTTAATTTTATATCACCTTATTTTTTTTAATGCTACACAATACCAAATTTGAAGTCCAAATGAAGATGACAGGTTCTTAGAATTCTACAATAGTGGAATCACTGTGACATAGACTTTCTAAATACACATTATGAAGACATTTTCAAGTGCTCTTGACCTTGCCCTCTGGAAAATATGTTCCTCGTATGTCCACTTAGTACTACATTTTTAACCATTGCCTCTGAGGTTTCTGAGACTCTTTTCCCTCTTGAACTGGATCAACATGTTCATTTCTTAAAGGTGAAGATTCCTCAGAGGAATAGAAGGTAGAAGCTGAGTGACCAAAAGCAGAATAATATTATCCTACTGCAGAATATCTAGGATGTAATATGAAAAATTGACTGCTTCTTCTAGAAGAAGGATTTCCCTCTATTCATCTAGCTTGAAAGTGAATCGATTGTGGGTAGTCAAGAATTCAGGCTCTGGGGCTGTACTTCCTGAGTTCAAACATTGGTTCTCCCATTCTGCAGTCATTTGATCTTGGGTAAAAATTTAATCTCTGTATTTCATATTTCTCATCTGTACAATGGGGATAATATTGTTATTGACATCATAGAGGTGTTGAAAGGATTAAATGACTTAATGCTTGTTAAAACTTATAATACTGCTTAGCTAAGCACTCTATACGTGTTAACTATTTTTATTTTCTATGTACTCATTGCATTTTGTATTCTGAAATTGTTGTCATCAGGAAGTATTTGTTCTTATTTTGCACACAAAAAGTCAATTTTAGTTTCTGAGCCCCCATCCTTTTGAAATTGAGGATGTCATTAAAGCCCAAATTTTGCAGTGTTTCCTACTGCCTTGACTCCTCAGGCCATTAGTCATAGACTCACATGAATTAATTAAAGGCCATTCTTTGTTATAATCCTTTTGATTCCTTTATGTCCCCAACTTCTGCTGCTTTTGTGCTACATACCACATTGTCATTTCTTCTGGGGGCTTTCCATGTCCTTTAGGTACAATGAGAACATAATTCAATAGTTCAAGATGGTGTAACAAAGATCAGATTTACCCATTTGCCTGAAACCACTACAAAATGGATATAATACATAAAACATGCTTTGTGGGACACTGAACACCAGGCAGTGAAATTCAGTGATACCTGAAAGATAGCACACAGTGTGAGTCCTACAATTGCCCCAGTTTATGGCCAGGAGAGAGTTTCCAAGCTTTAGTGCAGAAGAGAGCACCCAGGCAGAGTCTGGCATACTCCTAGAGCTGAGGAGATGGATCTGACACCCTGGTAAAACCAAAACAGCTAGAGTTTGCTGGACAGAGTACTAGAGAAGAGAGAGTTGTACACAGAGAGAATTCTGGAGAACTGCAGAAGGTTCTCCTCAAGCATTCAAATGAATATTCATGTACACATGCATGTGAGGAAGCTACCCAACATCAAGGAAAGAACCACCTGAAAGGATTGGAGACAGCATTATTCAACATTCAAACAGATCTGGGAATAGTGCCTGTTCCCATCACCCATGCTGAAAAACCTCAAGATTTATGCAGCATTGGATAGAATATTTAGGAGGATCTTGCATCAGAAGTGGAAAAAATTAGTCCAGAGCTGAGCACAGCTCTGATCTCACATAAAGAATCATAAGTGCAAGATCCAAAAGGATCTAAGTACTTCCAAATAACTAATCCTGGAACAAAATTTCAAAATATTCATAGAAACACAAAATCTCTGAGCTTCAATAGGGTTGTAGCTAGGTTATGCAGCAACCACTAAAAACTTACTGATTATGAAAAAGCAGAAATACCAATCAATTAAAGCCAAATCAGTACTAACAAAGGTGTTAAATCCAGCAAATAAAGGCATAACTGAGCTATTCTATCTATATCACATATAGCTAAAAACTTAAGTAGAGACATAGAAAATGTAAGAAAGAAATCAAACTTTTATAGCTGAAAACTTCAATATCCAAGATAAAAACCATGCTGGATGCTATGAATGGTAGATTAGACATTGTAAATGAAAGTTCAATGAACTCAAAGGCATAATGATAAAAACTATTAAAAATGAAATACAGATTTAAAAAAATAGAGAAAAATAACAAAGCATCAGTGGGGCAAATTGCAGTTGCCTGATATCTGTGTAATTGGAGTCTCTGAAGGAGTACGAAGGAAGAACATACATCCAAAGAAATAATAACTGAATATTTTTCATATTTGCTGAAAATTATAAACTTACAGATTTTAAAAGCTCAATGAACATCAGGCACAAGAAACACGAGAAAGCTACAGCAAGGCATATAACAATCAAATTTCTCACCACCAAAGATAAAGAGGAAAATCTTATAAGTAGTCAGAAGGAAAGATAAGACACATGCTGTACAGAAGAACAAGATAAGGATAACAAGAGATTTCCCATCAGAATCGGAAGAAGCAAGAAGGAAGTGGAGCAACATCCTTCAAGTACAGAAGGAAACAAAATGGACAATCTACAGTTCTAGACAGTGAAAATACCTTTAAAACTGAAACTGAAATAAAGACTACCTTCATACCTAGAAGGTTCACAGAATTTTATCACCAGCAGATCAGCGGTTTAAGAATGTTAAAGGAAGTCTGTAGGGCAGAAAGAGGATTATATCACATAGAAATATGGATCAACACGAAGGACTGGAAACTGCCAAAATCAATAACTGCAAAGGAAAAAATATAAGTTTCTTATTTAAATCTTTTTAAATATAATTTAATCTTTAAACAAAAAAATGTAAAATCAATTTTATAATATATATACAAGTGAAATATATGACAACAATAACACAAGGATCACAACAGAGAAATGGAAGTGTACTATTGTGAAGTTCTTATGCTAGATCTGAAGTGGTATCATATCACTTGAAGGTAGATTGTGACAAGTTAAAATATACACTACAAACCCTAAAGCAATCACTATGTTAAAGAGTTATAGCTAAGAAGCCAACAGAGGCAATCAAACAGAATCATCAAATGTGCTGTCTAATAGTATGTTTTGTTTGAAATAAATATCATGACATAGCACATGGCTTCTGGAAATCTATTCTTTTGAAAAACAGAAAAGTTAATTTTGAAGAAATAGAAAAACACCTGGGAAAGTGGAGACTAAATCAAGCTCAGAGAAGATGGATCTTACACTGATTCCAGGGTATGTCAACCATCTTTGTCATGCGAATAACCTGAAAACAATAAGTTTATCCCAAGACTGTTGTAGGGATTAGTTGGAATTTCCACAGGAAGTACAAGACTTGAATCAGGAAGCAATCCACTTCCTGATTCAAGTCTTGTACTTCCTGTGGAAATCCTAATCCACTGCATAGGGCAGATTGCACACTTAAGTGTTGGGTTTCATTTCCAATATTCAGCCCCTATATGAAGGCCCCGTAAGCCTGTAGGAATTGGCTTACAGTACTGATTTTGCTTTAGGTACTCCCTAAAGCAAATCAGTCTCAACAACTAGACTGTGTCTATTAAAATACATTTTACAAAAATAAATAAGTTTTATAAAAGTAGTCGAGGCGTGGTGGCTCACTCCTGTAATCCCAGCACTTTGGGAGGCTGAGGCAGGTGATCACAAGGTCAAGAGTTCGAGACCAGCCTGGCCAAGATGGTGAAACCCCATCTCTACTAAAAATACAAAAATTAGCCAGGCACAGTGGTGGGTACCGGTAATCCCAGCTACTTGGGAGCCTGAGGCAAGAGAATCACTTGGACTCAGGAGGTAGAGGTTGCAGTGAGCCAAGAATGGGCCACTGCACTCTAACCTGGGCGAGAGGGCAGACTCTGTCTCAAAAAAAAAAGAAAGAAAGAAAACAAATTATAAAAATGACACAGCCTTACCAAAACAGTAAATGCTTTTCTACCTGCAGATGTGAACTAATTCTTGAAAGAAAAAACACAGAATGAAGAATATTAACTGAGAAAACAGAGTGGGAGAAACATCAACTTAAAGTACCGAGATTCCTGCAATAGGGAGAGAAATTGACCTGCCTATCAGGGAATCCCAACCAGAGGATGGAAGTGAGAAGTAGAATAGAAATCAGAGGCATTTTAGAGGTATTATTAGTCTACATACATAACAGCTATCAGCCCTTATTTTCTACTCCTGCTTGAAAAACACCTGACTGCTACATGTTTATTCCCCAGTCAAAACAACAAAGAGTTTTGGGGTTTTGTTTTTTTGCTTGTAAAACTGGAAGGCATTGTTATAAGGAAGCAGAGTAGATAGTGTGAATGCTAGTCACCTTGAAAAAACCCTCCTCGTTCTGGCATTTGGGGAAGGCTACCTCCAGTACGATGGTGAGCCCATGCCCATTCCTGCTAAATTAAAGCTGCCAGCTAATAAACGACCACCCTCAGTAAATCTTTCTGTTGCTTAATTTTTAAATGTGAAAAAATAACCGAGGATCATCAGGCATTTGAGGAAATAATTCACGTAAATAGAAAAGCTGATCAAAAGGAAAATGAAGTGACTCACAAACAGAGAATAACTTAAAAATCTGAAATCCCTATTTATAAAAACCCAAGGAAATTTTACAGCTGTAAAACCAAATCAGGATGCTATTAAAAAGGATCCATCAGAAAATAAAGAGCTTTTGTACATTTAAAATACCTTTGCCAAAACTAAAAGAAGACAGCAAAAAGGTTGAAAGAAAATGTTTAAAGACAAAGAAAACCATCAGTATGCAGAGCAAAAAGACAAGAAGTCAGAAAACATGGAGGAAAAGTGAGGCATAAATTGAAGACAAGTTGGTTAGTTTCTGAAGAAGAAAATAGAGAAAAGGAAACAGTGTGCTTGGAAGGTGCTTAGCAAATATTTGAAGATTGGGAAAATTAGCAGAATCTTGGGTTGGCTGTTTATGAACGACGTGAGGTTGGACAAGGTGCTCATTCTGTCGGGAGTTTCTTCCTTTGCAGCACGATGAGTGTTGAGTATGAGGCTTTACGTTTTGCAAATTATTTTGCATTCATTTTAGCAATCTTTTTAAATTTAATAATTGTTATAAAATAGGACATAACCCTATAATGTAATATTATCATTGCTGCAATAATTAGTATTAATTTTTAAAACTAGTGCATTGATAGAAAGATTCCCTTTTACCTATCGTGTGTGCAAACTGATGCTCCTATGTCCTATTTAAAGGATTACTTTATACTTTAAAAATGCTTTATTGAAAGGGTACTTCTCAACTTAAATTGGCCAGGCTACTCATGCCACATAGAATTATGATAGAGTTGATACATGTTGAAATTCCCTTTCCTTGTCAATTATTCTCTTCTGCTACTTCCTTTCTAGGTTCATTTAGAAACAAATGGAATTTACTATATTGCAAACTATTGAATTTTAGGTAGCTTGGCTAGCATACTTTATCTGTGAAGAATTCATTTCGTAAATACATTCATATGAATAGTTTGGTAATGCCAATCATTGCTTTTTGGCATTTTTTTTTTTCTATTTTAAAAAGAAGCTGATTGAAGGCAGCTTCAAAAAAGGACATCCAAGTAGCTTTTCCCAAAATCATATAAATTCTGAACCTAGGACACACTTAAGAGTTTATGCAGTGTAATTCAGTATTCTCATGTTAGAAATCAGGAAACTAATTAAGGACAAGATTGGTGAAATCTATTCTTCGTGGCTGAGCCAAGGTTGATCTCAACTCTTCTAACACCTAAAAGAGTGTCCAGTCTGGTAATTTAAAAAAAATGTTGACCGACTATGTATTCTAAAAAGGAATACATAAATTCATAAAAAGATAGGTATTTTCAAAGTAAATGCAGTCTCAAGGGATGAACTAATCATGTGTACAGAAAGTGTCAAGTACAGTGTAAAAGCAATTAACAAAATTGAAATGTGTTCTTTAGTTATTCAAATCAGATAAGTGAGAATGTATGTTCCTACATGATATCATAAAGCCATTCTATTTTCTAATCTTGTTACAGCATCACCAATGGGTATTTTATTTTCTGTCTTACTTTCTACTTTTCTTGGTTTAGTAATCCTTTTAAAGGAAAAAAAAAACTCCCTAAAATTGAAGTGAATACATTTAATGCAGCATAATCAGCTTCTAAATCTACTTAACTGGAGCCCCATCATGCATTTAGTGCATTGAATGAATGGCACAAATGGGAAACGTATTATAATGAGGACCGGGTGAATTTTGTGAGACTAAAACTTCACTTTCCTTAAATGTTTTTAAGCATCTGATTTTGTAGTCAAGTATAACTCAATTTGCATAGCTCCTTATTTGCATTTGACCTAGACACCTGCATTGCTTTTTGGAGAATTCTACTTTTATGGTGCTTTTGAACACTTCGCTGCCACCCCACTATGACAAAACGCATTTTGCTTGCTGTGAATCTTTGAGGGGTGCGCAGTGTGATTATTTTTAACTTTTCATTTGTATTCATTTACGTTAGAACAAGTTGTTTACTTACATTACAAGGCTGTTTTGCTTTCCATGGGTTTATTTCCTTGTTCATTTTTGAAAAAACTAGTTTCCGTTTTAGAGATGTGGACTTTTTGTGACAATAGGCTACAAGTTATACCTATGGATGCTGTCACTGTTCATGTCAACATAAAGGGCTTCCCACTTCTGCTGTACTAATAATATCTAGATTACGTTTTTCCGTCTTCACTGATCTTGAGGAAATAAATATTCAAAACTCACATGACCTAAATTCAACTTGTAGGTTTCCCACTTCACTTTGCTACAAAACAATGCATTACTCTAAATGCCATCAGCGTTCTTCTTCTTTTTTTTTTTTTCCAATTTGAAAACATGGGAATTACCTTGATTCTTTTCTTTCCCACCCTCCCGCATGCAATCAATCCCCAAGTTCAACCGAATCGGCCTCCTTCAGAGGAGAGATTCAGTATGTTGCTTTGCTTCTCCATTCCCATAGCCCTTGTCTCTGTTCAGGTCCACATCATTCTGCCAGTAGACCAGTTCAACATCCAATTTTCCTCCTTTTCAATGTAGTATTTTTTCCAGAATTAAAGTGGAAGTAGCACACTGCCTTGCTCAACACGAGAAATGCAAAATATCACGATTGCTTTTAGGATTAAAAATTAAACACCTTTCATGCTCTACATGACATCTTCCAAATCTGGCCTCTAACTCCTTCTTCATCCTTACACTCCCCACTGATTTTGCCTCATTTGACTCTCCAGCCATATGAAATTCCTTCTTAGATATTGTATTAGTCCTTCACTTATTCTTAACCTGTGTATATACTTCCCCTAGAATTCCCACTTCCAGACTGCATGGCTGGTGGTATATGTCAAGAAGAATAATGGGTTTTCAGAGTATAGGTTGCAATATAGGGTGTTCATTTCAGTCTTCCCACTTATTAACTGTGGGTCCTTGACCAAGTTACTTAGGGGACCAAGTGTCAGTTTCTCATCTCGAAAACTGTGATAGTAATACTGTCTACCTCGATGGATTTTTGTGAGGAGTATGTCTGTAAAGAGTGATGTGTTGTGTCTGGAACATGGTGATCAATGAATGTTAGCTGTTATCAATGCCAGTAACTGGAAATAATAAGCTATTTTCATCAAAGAAGATCAAAGCTACTAAAGATATCCTGTTGTATTTCATAAAAACTGCCTAGAGGTAAACTTGATAGCTACGGCAAAAAAAAAAAAAGGAAAAAAGAAAAAAGAAAAAAATGCTTTTTCTCTGCTATGCTTTAAATAATCTTCTAATTTGTAAGTCAAATCTGTGATTATATATAACGTAATTCATCTTCTGTGGATGTCCGTGGAAAGAGCTGAGAAATTACAGCCACCAAGAACATATTGACTGCTAGACATTACTTATTTGATTAATAAATTATAAACTTCTGATGCTCATTCTCTTGAATTTTCTTGCATAAGGGAAGAGTCATCGGCAATTTCCTGGCCCCAGAAAGACAGGTTTCACAGAGGGCATCTCCAGAGAGGTACAAGGTGCAACTGAGTCTTTAGTCCAGAAAACCCCTGCTGTTTCCACACTCTGCCTTTTTTCTTTCTTATCTTGGTTAGCCCTTCCTATTTTTACTTTGCCTCTGGGTTCAGACTCCAGGGCCTGCTGGAGGGGAGTGGGGGTGGTCAAGAGAAGGCCCTGATTTTACAAGTTCTTTAAATACTCTCTCCAGGGCTCACCCAAAGGGCTGAACTGCTTCCTTCCTCTCCTTTCTTTTTGACATTCTCTGCAGTCAGCTCTTGTTTTTACTTTCTTTGTGGTCAGAACTATCTCTGCTATTGAAGTGATCCTTTCACCCCAACTCCCAGAACAGCCATCAGTGCCGCTTCTTGATAGTCCAGAGAGCAGGAGAAAGTCTCTGCTTCACTGTTGTGTGAAATAAGTAATTATTAGAGTACCCAAAAGTGGATGGCAAAAAGGTATATTGAGTAGGAAGTTTCACTGGGAGATGCCAAGGTCTTTTCCTCACTGACATCTTATGATTCTAGGTTTAGAGGCATTTTATTTTAAAATCTCCCATCGACAAAAAAAAAAAAAAAACAACAACAACAAAAAAAAACAGCAAAAATGTAAGTAAAGGGCACACACAGGCTCTCGCTTACATTAAAGAGCAATCTGTCTGCCATAGTGAGAAGCAGAGGAGTTCAAGCTTCTAGTCCTCTGGCAGGGCCCCTGGGACCACCGGCCATGCAGCCTGGTCCCCAGATTCTTGCATTCCACCTGCCCAGTGTTAGTTGCTACTTGGTGGGTTCAAGGAACCATCTATGATTTCAAGGGAGGGTGGGATTAAGGAGTTCTTGTGTTATTCCCTAGGACAGTTCCTGGGCACCCTGGTGTCTCACTAAGGTACCTCAGGGGCCACAGAAGAATCAAGATGTGGAAGGAAGGAAGAGGACTGAGGCTTAGGCTTGGAGCTTCCATCAGAGCTCTCCGTTTACCATTCTTTCACCTGACAAATGTTTACTGAGCCCTCCAGGGGCTAGGTACTGTGCTGGATCCCACTGGGATACAGGTAACACAATCAACAAGGACTCTACTTCTTGGACAAGAGCCAGGAGGATGGTTTTGTGGAGTGCAGGCCAGTGGTGGGGGAGCGGGTGGGGGTAAGAGCAAATAAGACAATTTCAGTGAGTGATAAGTGCTATAAACATTAATTAACCACTTATGAGAAGAGTGATTTGAGGGGCTGCCTTAGATAGGGTGCGGCCTGAGGAGAGGGCGGTAGCTCTGCCAGGAAGTTCAGGGAGAGGGTTTTCTAGGTAGATGGTCTGAAGACTGCAGAGTGCTAAGCCAAGAAGGAAGTCTTATGTATTCCGGAACCAAGATCACTTAGGAGGATATCAGAGAGAAGGCAGGAGGCAGGTCACTTGGGCCTCATAGATTACAATACAGAGTTTGGATGTCATGCTAACATCCTGGGTTTCAGGTAAAATTTCAAATGAAAAACGGAGTTATCATACAATGAGTAGAATCTGGAGATAGGAACCATAAACTAGGTTGAAAAGAAGTTTAATAGAAATACTTATGAATTCTGTTGGAAGAGTAACTGCAAAATCAAGAGGGACTGTGTTCTGGGCCTGCAGCCAGGCCAGGCTTTACCCGATGGACCAAGCTTTACGTGGTGGTTGGAGGGGCTCACAAAACATTTGTTCATCCACCTACACTGCCAAGCCCTCCTGCCAACACTCTAAATTGTTCCTCCAATCTTCCTCCAGCACCCTTTACAGAGACAGGTTAAAGGTTGTGCTCACTTTCAAGGAGAAACATTTAAAAGGATTCTGTTATCAGAAAGCATGTATTGAAGGGTGTATTTAGAGCTGTGAGGCAACAAATTAATGACAAAACAGAGATCCAGTGGCTAAAAGTAAAATAAAATAAGTACCCTACTTGATGTCAAGTTTACTTGGTAATGTCTCTGCTCTGATCTTGGCCTTCATTTCCATTATCTGTGCCTATCAGAAGAGGCATTGCCCTCTGCCCTTGGACCTAGCTGTCATCTCTGGGTTTCACTGCAGTTCTCTAGGCATGGGTGTATATTTTTCATATTCTTCCTAGTCCTCTAATCTTGAGATGGGAGACCTGCTCTGCTGTTTTTGCATTCTTCTCCTGGAGCCTCCCTGATGTCTATCTTAACATCTGTCTTACCCTTGCTGATGGACTTCCTGGGACTAGACTACCTGCCTACCAGTCTGAGTTCCTAAGTACCACTGCCCTGGATTCTCTGCTTTCCACCATTGCAGTAGGGACCACTCTCTCACTATCTATTCCACCTGCCCCAGGACAGCAGAAGCTGCCACGTGCCAGAGGAAAGAGCCCAGGCTCCGACATTAGCTCCACTTGCTCCATTGCAGGGTTGTTGTGAGGAATAAAAGAAAGAAGAATTTGAAATCCAAAGCATAAACCGCTAGCACAATGCCTAGAACATAGCAAGTGCTCCAGTCACATTAATTTCCTTTCATCCCAAAGGGCAGCTTGCAATCTTGCTGTGAGCATCTCCTAGCTGGTCCCATCCTCTGGTAAACCCCAGTTCATGGCCAATGTTTCCAGAAATAAGTATAACAACAGCAACAACAACAATACTTGCTATTTATTGAGCCCTTATTATTTTCCAAGGGTTGAAAAGCATTAACTCATTCTAACATTAAAATAGCCTTCTATGGAGATAGCATCAATGTCTTTCAATAAATGAGGAAACTGAAGCTCAAAGATCTTAAATAACTCATCTGGAGTCACCCATTTATATGAAGACTTGGAGCTGGGGCTCTAGGTCACATATCACAGATTCTGCTTTTGAGGCTTTTAACCAAACGTGCCTCCTAAGATGGAATATCAAGAGCTGATTAGCTCTCCTGGCTCTGAGCAAGTGCTCAGGTTCCACACTGGGCATCTTATGGGAAAGGCACTAAACCCTAGTGCTTCAAAATGTTATTTGGGGATGATGACACTTATCACTCTCAACACAATATAATAAAGATTAATTAGTGAACGTGGGTAAAGCACTTTGAAGAGGAGTGATTTAGGCGTAATCACAAGTCTTACCTCGCATTGATTTTGAGCATCCTTTTTATTTGGTATTGATTCATTGTTATTGACCAGCTTGATGGCCATTAATCAGGCCGGCTCAGGTTTTACCATTTCCGAATACATTTCTGCAAATGGGTAGTATAAGTTATTTTTGTCATAATGTATGTAGGCTTCCAACTGTCATTTTAACTGAGAATTTGAAAGGTTGAATTAATTCAACCTTCAATGACAGTTTTTTCATACTTTTATTGTAGCTATTAATACATGGTATTATAATTTATTGCATTTGTGTCATCCAAGGCTTCTCCACTTGAACTCTTTAGAGCAAGGATTATAATTTCTTAGTTATCACCAAATGAAATGGCTCTAGTAAGTGCCAAATATAGTATCTAACATCTACTTCAGCCAAATATTAGTCGAATGGACAGGATTGTCTAAAACAGCTTAGTATACTTGAGGCAGACTCTGTTGAGATGCGGTTTAGGGACAGACACTCAAAGACAAAACTTTTAGGTGGTTAAATTATCCAATTATTTTCTGTCCTCACCTGTTGTTACTATACTAATTCAGTAGCTACCATGGCCATCTTTGCAATCACCTCGATTTTCAACTTCTGTTCTTTTGCTAGAACTTATGTAGCAACAGCACAAGAGTTGTGAACTGTTTTTTTTTTTTTCCTTTCAGGAAGGAAGCATTGGTACTAGAGATGCAGTTATGCAAATACATACCAGTGCTAGGCATAGAACTGTACACGATTAGGTGAGAAACTGTCATTAGCCAGGCATTGTAGGAAGGCAAACTGAGGCTCACAAAGATTGGGTACCTTGTCTCAGTCACACAGCTAGTAAGTAGAAGCTTCTGGACTTGAAACCAGGGTTTGACTGGCTTTAACTCTTGTAGCTTTCAGCCACAACACAGTTCCTTCCAGGGTTGGTAATCAATCAACCCTCTCCCCTTTCTCATCAGAGAAAATGTTTCAGCAAATATTTGATCAATACTAACAATATGAGATTCTCCAAGTAATTCATTACCACTTATTTCCATTTTATTTTATAGCTTGATCATAATAAAAATAGAACAGAGAGCTACTGTGCTGGTTCTGAGAGAGGCTCTGAACAGGCAGGAGAGAGTGAGCAAAACTGGATGACTCTAGCAGACAGCAGATGCTGAATGGCACTGATTGCTTAGGCACATCTGTGTGTTCAGGGAAAATGATCAGAAAGAACCGGGTCAATCTCAGAAACATTTGCAGAGTTCAAGTCTTGAAGAAAGGGACGTGAGTTCTCCCTTGTGTATTAGTGGACTGTTGAAGTGAAGCCCCGGAAACCCACTTTGCAGTGGATAGTGTGACCCTGGAGCAGGCATAGCCCTGTGGTGTCTGCAGAGAAGAGGATATGAGAATCTTGTTGTAAATATAATCACCCTGTAGGGGAACATCACACACCCACACACTGGGGCCTGTTGGGGGTGGGGGGCTAGGGGAGGGATAACAGGGGGTGGGAGTATAGGGGAGGGATAGCATTAGGAGAAATACCTAATGTAGATGATGGGGTGATGGATGCAGCAAACCACCATGGTATATGCATATCTATGTAACTAACCTGCACATTCTGCACATATACCCCAGAACTTAAAGTATAATTTAAAAATAAAATTATAAAATATATGTATATATAGAGAGAGCTGTAGAAGACCACGAGCTCTTAAGTACAGGACAGGGTGATTTATATTAAGTATATATATATATTTATATTAAATCACCCTGTCCTGTACTTAAGAGCTCGTGGTCTTCTACGGCTGCTTCTTTCTCCTCTTCCTTCTCATTTCTGCACCGCCTTTCACTCCTGCTCACTCCACAATCCCTGCCAGCAGTTCCTACCACAACAGGAGCCCCGCCATGGAAGTGAGCCCCACTGCAAGGAATACTCAATAGGAAGCCAGTGTTTGGGCCACAGACATGGCATTTTTTCTCTTGCTATCCCACACCCTCTGGCAAGCAGGAAGAAAAGACAAAAGAAGAAGAAGGCAGCAAGGTTGTGGCTAAGGTGAAGTTCTCAGTATCAGTCTGAGTTGGAAAGGCTAATCTGTGTAGCCTGTGATCAACTTGTCCACCAGCACTGTCAGCACCAGGTAGGCTGAGGTGAAAATACTGGAACTTCAGCATAAGAAGCAGCTCTGTCTCCACGTTGGTAATGCAAAAATGAAGCAGAACATACCCACAGAACATGGAATCTATAGGACCCTCAGAGACCTGAGGAGTCTCTTCCCATGACTCATCCAGTTTGGGGACTGGGGGACAGTGCATTGCCAGAGAGCCCACATTCAGAGGTGGGAAGCTTAATTCACCCTTCGATTCATTCATCACATAGTTTTAAGTATCTACTACATGCCAAGCAGTGTGTTATGTATAATGTATGAAGTATTGAACAAAACAGATTCAGACTTGCCCTACAGGAGTCTACACTTCAATGAAAAGGAAAAAGCAAGACTCGAACTCTTCTGCTGACTCCCACTGGATGCTCCTACCTGAAGGCCTCAGCATGAATCAGGACTGGAGGCCGTTCTCCTTCCTTCTCTTGGTCAGTGCCTTTAGACTTACATCCTCCCAGAGAAGCTCAAAGAGACGTTTGACTTTTTTAGATAAGATTCCTATGCTGAGAGGGAAGAAGGGAGCAGGGAAAGAGAGAAAGAGAGACAGAAAGAACATACTGTTTCTCCACAGTTGAATGGGCTCCAGAGAGAGTGTTTGTGCAGCAGCACAGAATCCCCTGGTCCTCATGTGCCTTGCAGTACCTCACTGGAGACGGGTCCGCAGGGTCAGCCAGTCCCTGTCCAGCATATCCGGAGCCTCCTCCTCCAGCCCGAGCTCTCTGATGACCCCTGTTTCTTCTTGTTCCATGGCTTACAAACTAGTTCCCTAGATCTGTAGATGTGGGTGATTAATATAGTTAGCCATTGCTCCAATGAACCTGGGACAGTTTCTTCCTCCTTCTATTATTATATCATGAATCCAACTTGATTGAAGCTTACAGGACATTAAAAAAACACATATATAGGCTGGGTGTGGTGGCTCATGCCTGTAATCTCAGCACTCTGGGCAGCTAAGGCCATCGGATCACTTGAGACCAGGAGTTCGAGATCAGCCTGGCCAACACGGCAAAACCCCATCTCTACTAAAAATTAGCGCAGCATGGTGGGGCGTGCCTTTAATCACTACTACTTGGGAGGCTGAAATGGGAGGATCACTCGAACTTTGGAGGCGGAGGTTGCAGTGAGCTGGGATCTCACGACTGCACTCCAGTCTGGGTAACAGAGCAAGACTCTGTCTCAAAAAAAAAAAAAAAAGCATGTACATATATATTATAGTTATGTAAATAAATTATATATATATAATACTTCAGCTAAAGAGACACTGGTCCATGCCAAATTCCTCCCTTATTTCTACAAATATATCAAAGACATTTGTGAAAAGAATCCCTTCCTTAGCCTTTTTAAAAAAACTGACAACATGTATTGACCACTCTCAGGGTTACAAATTCATAAAAGATTCAAAGACCACAGCTCTCCTAAGAGGAAGAAGCCAAAACTGTGTAGGGAGAGAAAGGGTCAATGGAACTGAAGAAATCTGGGATTCCTAGCTCCAAAATGATCCCCAGGACGTTGGTCCTATCTTGGCATCTTTATGTTGCTGCACAAGAAAATGCAAACACGAGTGAGGCTGAGATGTTTTGTAACTCCTTCAACTTACCTGAGCTTCAATTGGCCCAATGATACTATAGCATCTTGGGCTCTAAAAAGACAATCCAAACTTGTGGTAGTGCTGAAATTATTTGGAATAAAGATTTACTTTCAATCGCTGCCAAACAGATTAAATAACATAGATATTACTCTATTTTAGCCTATTTTTTATGACTTGAACTGTTGCAAGTGTACCCCATCCAGCTCCATAATTGCCTAGCAGACTGTTGAAGGGTGGTTTTGGATTGCTGCAGATGGTGCCACCTACAGCCAGTCCTTCAGTTCTTGTTTACTCTGCCGGTAGCCTTGGTCATGATCTTCCAATAGCTCATTTCGGAGAGAAGAGGGAACCATGCAGCCTTTCTGTTCACAGTTCACTCACAATCAGCAGCCAGTGTTATATTGTCATGGATACAGTCGTACAAGGGGTGGGCAACTGCTGATTTTGCCAAATTCATTTCCATATTATTGCTCAGGATACATACTGAAGAATAGAGATATACAGCATATGCGGCAAAAACATATTAAAATGATCACAGCCAAAGCCTGTTTATCAAATATTCAAGGCTGCAATAATTATTGATGGATAGTTCTGTTTAAAATTATAGAAACACTTGTTAAGATAGTGCCAGAGCTGAATTTAATTGAAATCTCTAAAAGTGGCTATTATTGTGTTTCTAGGTTATTTTTATCCCTATATGTGCTGTGAATGGGTTATCAGAGTTTTCATTGCTTTAAAAATTTTTTTAGATAACATGCAAATCTCAAAAAGTTCTTTTCAGGTCCATGAGGTTCTTTGTTTTAAAGCCCTTTAAACATAGTCAATAGTTATTCAAATAATTTTTATGATCTTACTAATCACAATTCTTCTCCTTCTCCTCCTCCTCCTTCTTTTCAGGACGGTAAGAGCATATTTTGGAAAAATTATAAAGTAGTAACAAAATTACTCTGCAGTCAATGTACTTTTCAAAACAAAATGTTTAATATCATCAAGATAAAAGAAATGCTTGGCTAGTTAGAGGTCAGGTATAACTAACGTGTTAGTCTCTGTCAAATTGTAGGTTATACTCTTTGCGTGTCTAGACTAGCAGTGTAGTGGAAATTTTATGCCATTGCTAAGATGGTTCAAGCTCCTGTCTGACTTTTTCAGGTAACTGGAGCAAATACATAGGTAATATGGGATAATTATTGGATAATTACAGATGCTTTGGTACACCGTTTCATCACGAGAATAAAATCCTAACTTATATTTCAACTACAAACTCTATTACGTGATTATAAAATTACTGAAAGTAAGAGAGGGAGATTGAGAAAGGGAGGCAGAGAAAGGGAGAGGACGAGAGAAAGGCAGAAGAAGAGAGGGAAAGAGAAAGACAGAAACAGACAAGACATCCAGGTACATATTATGAAGAGCAATAAGAAATATGTTGGCACATTTTGCTGTCCTCTGAGATATTACCAAAGGCACGAGAGTGATTTGACTCAGTGTTGATTGATGTTATTATCAGCAATATACTGTCTATGAGGGTTTTGCTCATGACAAAGTGAACACCTAGGAAACTCATTCGCCACCTGGAGTTTAATCTCTCATGGAGCCTAACATGGGGGTGGGGTAACCATAGAAGAGCATTTCAAAGGAGAAAGAAAGAGCTGACTAAGGTTAATGTATTTTTGATGGAGAGATCAAATAATCTATTCAATATGTAATAGATTTGAAGTTAAATATGTAAGGATTGCTTAGAACATAAAATCGATTAAATATCTAAAAATAAGTATTTAATAAATACATTTAGTAGATAAAATAAATATATAAGAAAAAACATGTTTATTAAAAATACCATCACAGATGTATTAAAATTACTGCTATGATGCAGAGAAATTTAGATTCTTTTTAAACCTGTACAGTCCAAATTCTAATGCTGGCATTTATGATTGAAAAATCTTTAAAAGTTGATTAGATGAACAGAGTTAGACCAAAATTCTGTTCATCAAACAAAAATGTCTGTGACATTTTAAGTCATGACCATGAAAGTGACCAAGTTTGAATTTTTTTCATTTTGTTTCTTCTTGTCTTGTAAGATGTTCCTAAAATCTTTGTCCAAGTTTCTCTTTTATAATGGAATTTATTTGGAAAGAAGGAAAATAGAAAAAATTTGATGTTTGAAGTATATAAATGAATTAATACCAGGTAAGTTTTAAGATTAAAAGAGAAAAGAAGGAACAATGAGCTATACTCTCCTCAAATATTTTTTAAAGTGACATTCTATGTATGTATATACTATATATATATCTATATATATATATACTATATAGATATATATACTATGTATATATATCTATAGTATATATAGATATATATACATAGTATATATATATACCATTTCTGCCAGAGGTAAAGTTAGAGAAATGACCATGACAACTGCAGGTCATGATAAGAAGGTCAATTGCTTGTCTAGACACTGTCTTTGATAACATTAAGCATTTTAAGATAGCAGGAAAGCATATCCCTTTCATAAAGGTAACCAAATAGGGTGATGAGTTCTTATATTACCGATAATTGACCCTGGAATTAAAAGTAGAACATTTTCCTTTCAGTAACTGGCTTGTGCATCAGACTAGATACTGCCTTCTCCTTTGTAAGTGAAATTTAGAGAAAAGAGAATAATTCTGGTTTTAATGAAGATGATGCATTAGTGGAGACCACACATGAACAGATTTCATATTCATTATTGTGTTAGATACTATATGGAATTGATAATGACCTCTTTCAATAGATTATATGCAGCTATATGGGCTAGACAGTATTCACACTCAGTTTTATCTCTTATTTTTTAAAATCCTCCTTTTATTCTTGGTTATTATGCTTTCTTATGAGATTTTGCTGTCATTCGTTTGTTTCTACTTATACTTTTATTATCAATGATACATATATGATATCTCATAAGACACTGTAAGCATTTCTTTTCATTTCAGTTTTTTCTTCTTGCAAGGGTGAGTTTTGTTGTTATTCTGAGTAGAATTGAACCTGCTAAAGCATACTGCAGCTAGCTGAATTTAAATTTCGTCAGGTTCCAATGCAAAAATATCATGACAAGAGTGTTTCATCTTGTCTTTTGATGAGCACAGCACAAAGTAGGAAATGTTCCCTTTTAGCGCTGACTGCCAAATTTCTAAACTGGTATCCTAATTACACCCTTGCAACATGAAGGCTTGTCCATTTGCACATCAGGTAGAGCAAATCCTGCAGCACACCGAGGGGCTGGTGCCGTCAAGTGAACTAGGACAGGGGCTAAATGACTCTGTCCTATAATCTTTTTTCCTAATGTTTCGGTAATACAGATTTTCAAACATATCACGAAGTTTTGAATACCTGTGTACTTTCTACCCTGCATTCTACCATTAACGTTTTGCTACATTTGCTTTACCTCATATCTATCCCTCTATCCATCTCGCTACCTGTAGGCAATCCATCTTATTTCTGAGATGCATTTCAAAGTGAATTGTAGTGCTGTTCCTCTAAATATTTCAGCTTGCTATAATGGTTTTAATGAAGAAAATGGATGCATTTCTCTCAATCAACTCTGAAAAGGCAATTTTTGAGAGGCAAATAAAGGTAGAGGAAATTATTTTCCAGGAACAAAGATATGGGAAAAAGTAAGTTTTGAGATGCCACACAGGGTCATTTTATAGCACGCTGTTCTAGTCCTGCTGCAAGTGATGATTAAAATACAAGAATTGCTAGTGGATTTTGTTGTTATACCACTAAGCAGATAGAGGACAATTTTGTTTATATATGTTGTTGAAAGCAAATAGTAGAGTGGGGATGGCCTGGGCTTAAAATGGCACACAAATTATCGTTTTATTAAATCATTGTTTTGCTAAAATGATAAGCATTAACACATGTTACAAAGAGATTAAGATACACGTTCATTTCTGAACATTCTTGTGTTGTTCTTTGGCTGTGCAGTGACTCAACCTTACTTGGTAAAACATGGTTGAGTGTGTTACAAAGCAATGTCAGGGTGTGGAAAGTGAGTGGAACTATGTGTTCTGAACAGGAGATGTTAGAACAATCCCTTTGGCAGAAATTCTTAAATTGGAACCAAAGATAAATTATATAAGGCAGCCTTCAATCTGCCATATACATAGAATTAGACATAATTTAACTTTGAGGTTCTTCATATTTCAGTGATTCGCGAATTGATAAATGGGGCAGGATGGTGCATAATGTAAAATGATTGTACTGTGCAACCTGTGTGGCAAAGAAAAATACACACGCTACTGTTACCTAGGGGTGGAAGATGATGAGGAAATGGGAGAGTTCCCTGATTCCCCTTGCAGCATGTGTAACAGAGGTGTGTCTCACCTGTTGGGTCACTCAAATCCCTTGAGGAAGGGGGAGCATGCAGATGAACAAGTGCAGAGGCTGGGGCCAGCACTTTGGGCTGGTATCTAGGAATGGGTACCTGCAACCCTGGTGTTACAGAGCTTTGCCACCTGCAGATGGCTTGAGTGTTAACCAGCTCAGTGGACCCCCTGCCTTTTCACAAGGGCAGAGGGCCATGATGACCGCTTTCTGTATCCCAAGCGCTTGTCCAGCATCCTGGCAAAATAAGGTCACACGGACTTGAAGATGAAGGGTAGGTTTTATGGAGTGGTGGAGGTGGCTTTCAGTGAGATGGATGGGGAATCAGAAGTGGGGGATGGAGTGGGAAGGTGATCCTTCCCTGGAGTTTGGCTGCCAAGCAGCCGGATTCCTCTCCCACCACCCGCAGGCAAACTTCTCTCGTGTTCAGTTGTTCCCCTCTTCTCCCTTTCTCTGCTATGTTGTTCTGCTTCTGTCTGCTGTTCTGCTGGCTTGCTGGTCTGCTTGGGATCTCAGGTTTGGGGTTTACATGGGTACAAGATAGGGGACATGGTGGCCTAAAGGCAACTTTTTGGGCTTGAAAACAGGAATGCCTGTTCTCATTTAGGGCTTCAGGTCTCCAGGCTTGAGGGTGGGGCCTTTGCCAGGGAACCGCTGTCTCCTACCCAGTATTTTCCCGTCTGCTGTCCCTATCAATAGGGTGGTGGAAAACATCCATGAAAGTCTACAGAGGTTGACCGGTACCCAATCTAAGGGTAAGTCAGAGGAGGAGGATTTCTAATTCCACCAGCGTTAGAAAAAGACAGTGTTTCAGAGGGTTATAAAGAACAGAGAGAAAACCGATTATGGTAGTTGAAGTTTGGAAGGGAAAAATGGCCACTGAGTAGGTAAGGAGAAAGAATGGGAGGTATACAGGCCTTTTCCATGAAATTACATGGCATTTGGTCTACCTGGTCCTCCAGGTGAGGGACCTCTGATTCTTACTTTTGCCCAGAAGTATCTACACGTCCATGTGTAAGGTCACACGGGCATCAGGTCTCATATCTTCCAGTCAACACTCCCCAGTCCTTCTACCCATGGAGATCCTGTGACTGATGACGTACACCCTCCCACCTGGGAAGCTGACACAGAGTAGCATCTGAAGAGAAGGAAAAGGACAGTGGCTATCAATTATGTATTATTTTGGTTAAACAGAGAAATATTACAAAATAAGAGGCCTGGAGGAAAGTCAGCCTTCTAACTTTAAAAAAGTTTAAGTGATTCACCTAAGTTCATACAGCAGGTTAATTAAGAGCATCGGGCTTTACCTTCACTTCTAGTCCAGCATCGTTAAGAGAAAGAGATGAAGGAAAATAGAAAGGGAAGGGAAAGAGAGAGAGAGGAGGAGGAGGAGGAGGAAGGAGAAAGAGAACAAGGGAAAAAGAGAAAAAAATAAAGAAAAATATAGATAAGACATCCTCCAGTCCCCTAAAATATTTTGTTTCTTAATTTTTAAAATATAACACACACGCTCACACACACACAAATACTACTTTTTATAGGCAAACTATATTATTCATTTAAATGTACGAACTCTTACTCTCTCCTGGTTAACCAAATGACTCAATTTGGTAAATTACTGCAGTAATTACTTTAGATGTCATTTGTTCACCAATATTTTTATTAAAAAGAAAAAAGATCCCACTATTTTTAAATGTCCATAAATTCTAATATTATGTCTGTAACTTCCCCATCTTGTTTTAGTTTAAAACATTCTGCCATCCTCCTGATCTCCAACCATGACCGGGTGAGTGTTCTCAGCTCACGGAGACTGCAAACTGTTAACTTGTAGAGAGCGATATCAGACAAACACATTCAATGCCTTCTTCCCTTCCTTGTTCTCCTTTAAATATAAATGTTTTCATAGAAAAAAAATCAAGAATTAAGCAATTAGCTAATTAAGGTAGTTTTTCTCAAAACTTCTGTAGGAGAGAAAAAAGATTATTTCTTGACATTTTCTGGAAAATCCCTCAAAAATTCCAAATAGCCCCTCTTTGCCATCCAGGGACCACAGCCGATCACCCCAGTCTCCACCCTCACCCTTAGACAACCTTACCTTCCTTTCCTTTCACCTGTGCTTGACACAAGTTAACTCTTTGCTCGACAAATGTTGATCACATTGTTAATAAGAAATGGTTTTAAATTGATAATATGAAGATGCATGTCTTCTTCTCCTCTGTTCTTTTCTACAAAACAAGTCAATGAAAATCTACTTTATAGTCACCTTTGTGGGAACCCATTTTTTTTTTCTACTTGATAATGGAAGAAATTTGAACTTTAGCAAAGGCATGGTTTAGAATAGGTACAATCAATAAACAATAAATATAGCCCACAGAGATTTTGAAAATGAAAATGTTTCTTACATTATGCCATTATGTATGCTAAAGGAAAAAAGCCTTCTCTGAATATCAGAGAAAAGAATTAATGAGGTAAATTAGATTTAGAAGTTTTCTTTTGGACCTTTGCCAAAAGACACTCATATGAATGCATTCTGTATTTTCATATCTTATATAAGGTTTTCGTATTTATGTCAACAACGGTTACAGCATTGTGCAAAAGGTGAAGAGACCATAAGGCTAACTGTAGGGTATACTTTTAAAAATTATATGTGATTGGCAAAAACAGATGTTTTTCTCTTTGCTTAGTGTCATCTATTGCTTTTATATCATTTATCCACCCATCCAGTCCACCCAGCCAGCTAATATAATATATCAGAGACATGTGCTAGGGTTACAAAGAGGAATGAGACACATTCCCTGTCTTGAGTAAGTTCACAGTGTAACAATGTGCCCTGACTTTCAACTTGGGCTTCACCCCAGATGTTAACGTAAGGCAGTCCGTAAGCCCAGAGGATAAATATGGCATGTTTCTCTGCAGCTTCACTGTAAGGCTAAGCTATTGAGAACATTTTTGCTGGGTGGGGTGGGATTACGCCTGTAATCCCAGTACTTTGGGAGGCTGAGGTGGGTGGATCCCCTGAGGTTGGGAGTTCGAGACCAGCCTGACCAACATGGAGAAACTCCATCTCTACTAAAAATACAAAATTAGCTGGGCATGATGGCACATGCCCGTAATCCTAGCTACTCAGGTGGCTGAGGAAGGAGAATCACTTGAAGCCAGAAGGCAGAGGTTGTAGTGAGCCGAGATTGCACCATTGCACTCCAGCTTGGGCAACAAGAGTGAAACTCTGTCTCAAAAACAAAAACAAAAAGTCACTACTTCAACATTTTTAGAGATAAAACAAATATGAATATTTCATGGAACACAGGCAAATATATGCAAGGATATAACATTTAAGAGTAAGCAAAGAACCTGACAGATATTCTATGATTCCAGAGGAGGGACAGCTGTTTGGGTCAAACTCCCATAAGGAAGCATAGCAGGAATAGATGCACCAGGGAATAGTGTGGGGACTTACACCATCTGAGCAGGTAGAGCCAGTCTGGGAGGGGCTTCAAATGCTATGTTGATGAACTTGAACTTTATCCCAGAGGCGCCGTGAACCCTCGATGAGTGAACCAACACAATGAAGCTCTCCAAATAGTTTCACTCTTACTGACAAGCT
Organism: Plecturocebus donacophilus; assembly: GCA_004027715.1. Classification (NCBI taxonomy): domain Eukaryota; kingdom Metazoa; phylum Chordata; class Mammalia; order Primates; family Pitheciidae; genus Plecturocebus; species Plecturocebus donacophilus. The sequence goes on along the minus strand of PVKP010001462.1, from coordinate 47,256 downwards.
GTTATCAGGCATTGTCTAAAACTTGTTGAGGCAGCAGAATAAAATGGATATTGTGTTATAAATGGTGAGCTAAATAAACCTCCCTTTTGGGTCCAGCAACCAACCACTAACCATGTAAGTGCACTTGTATAAGTAGCTCAGGCTATCTGAGACCCAGCTACCTAATCTACTAAAGAGAGAGAAAACCATTTCTCCTTTTGCCCTGACAGGGTCATTGTGTGTCCCAGCGGAGGCTATGTCCATGGAAGCTCTAGGTAAATGGTGAAGCACTGATCAATACATTAATGGGTCATCACAACTGTGAAATAAAAGCACACTGTAAATATTCTCATAATTTGTATGTGTTTCCAAATCTTGCTTGTATTATTTTTAATTCGCATAGCATGCCCTTAGTCACAGGATTAAGGGGTCATGTTATGTCAAAACTGTGATTTTCTTTGTTTGTTTGCTTTTTACAACATCTAAGCAGAGCCTCTAGTGCAATAATTCGGTAGTAGCTCAATAAACATTTCTTGCATGACTGTTCTTATGGCCAACTGCTTTACATCTAGCCTTGTTTATGTCCCCACCAAACAAGTGCAATCTCCTTCTCTCCCTTTTTCTTGATGTTTTTCAACTCCATGTTCAGAATGATGCTTTGATCTTGCGCTAACTGAGACCATCTGGGTATCTCTACGTTTCTACAGAGCCATTCATCTCAGGGCTTCCTGATCACTGTTCTCTGTATTCTTTTTTCTTTCCTTTTTTTTTGAGACAGAGTTTTGCTCTTGTCATCCAGGCTGGGGTGCAATGGTGTGATCTCGGCTCACTGTAACCTCTGCCTCATAGGTTCAAGTGATTCTCCTGCCTCAGCCACCTGAATAGCTGGGATCACAATTGCCCACCACCATGCGCAGCTAATTTTTGTATTTTTAGTACAGATGGGGTTTCGCCATGTTGGCCAGGATGGTCTCCAACTCCTGTCCTCAGGTGGTCCACCCGCCTCGGCCTCCCAAAGTGCTGGGATTATAGGTGTGAGCCATTGTGCCCAGCCTGTTCTCTGTATTCTTTTACTCCATTTGCTTCTCTCTTAACAAATAAATGTAACCCAAGTTTCTTTTACATTATAATTATTTATTTATTCATACAGCAAGAATTAAATGTATCCCTACATACAACAAAACATCCTGGGAAAATAATAGGGAAAATAAAATTTTTTGTTCCTGGCTTGAAGGTGCTCTGGAATGGTGGGATAAACGAAATGTAGGTTATTACTTGTAAAGCAGTGCAGAAGGACTAAAATAAATGTGTCAACAAAGCATGTGGGCTTTCCAAGCAGACACTGACCAACTCTGTCTTGGAGAATTTGATAAGACTTTCCAAAAAAAAAAAAAAAAAGGTGGCATTAGAGAATCTCAAATAATGATGACTTGTTTCTTTATTTACTCTTCTGGTCATGTGTAACCCAACTTGTTTCTAAAACTATTTCAGATGGATCTCAAAACGATAGGCAATCCCTATAAAATTAAGTGAGGAAATCAGGATATTGAGAAAATAGGAAGAATCAAATAAAATAAAGGCGTGGTGAGATTAGCCCAAAAACATAATAAAAAGAGATCCTTAGGCTCACTAGAGATGGGTCACAGATTCTGCTTTGAGCTGAAGCAAAGAAGAGAAACATCTGAGATGAATCAGAGTGTGCTTAAGGTAAACACAAACCAGCCCTAGGAGATCTCAACTATTCCAGGTACTGAGAGACATTTCCTTGGTGGCCCCCATAAAGAAAACCCTGTGAAACATGACAAACAATACTTTTAAACAACATCACTACAGTCAAGAGGGTAGCAGATTTCATGGGTTTGTTCTCACATCTTATGGGAACCAATGGCAGAATGTCCATGCCAAGTTCAGTAAAAGCGATTCTGTGTTGTCAGGTATACAACTCAGAACAATGTTATAATTTTGCCAGGTGGGGCTGGCATTTAGAGCTGAAGAAACAAGATGAACTGCGCCGAGAGTTGTGAAAGTGCCTGAAGTGGATGTAGAACCAGCCAGAGTTTGGCACGGCTGTAGCATAAGGTGTGTCTGGGAGCTCCTGCTGCCTGTAGGATGGAATCCAAACTCGTTAGCATTGCAAACAAGGTCTCTGATGATATGGCTCCGTACTTACATTTTCTGCCCCAAGCATCACTACACCTCATCCCCACCCTTGAACTATAAGATTCAATCTTTCTAAATGTTTAATTTTTTATTTCCTAGATATCCCATGCTTTTTCATGCCTACATATTTCTGTTTAGGCAAGGCTTTTGGTCCAGATTGCTTATCCTATCCTTATCTATCTTTAGATATCCTTATCTATCTACCTATCCCTGTTTCTCTTGCTTTTTCAAGACTCACCATCCTCCATCAGCTCCATAAAGAACCTCCTAGGTCACTTCCAGTGCCTCTACTCTAGAATTCCTGATGCCCTGGCCTATCTCCTTTGTGCCCCTCATTAGTTTTGTAATTGTATGTATGTGGATATCTTTGCCTTGTGTCTAGTCTGCAGAAATGTGATAAGATTCTATCTCATTCATTTTTATTTCCCTACCACCTGACAGAATGTCTTACCTAAGTAGGCATTGCATAAATATTTGTGGAAAAAAAGAAGAAAGGAAGGGAAGGAGGAGGGAGGGAGGGAAGAAAGGAGGGAAAAAGGCAGGGAAGGAAGGAAGGAAGGAAGGAAAGAGGGAAGGAAGGAAGGGAGGGAAGAAGAGGGAGGGAAGAAGGAAGAAAAGGAAGGAAGGAAGGGAAGAAGGAAGGAAAGATAATTGAAGTGACACAAGCAGGTGATGATACTGGTGTAGTTAGTTGGCTGGGAAAAGATTGCAGAAGAGTCCATATCTATGCTAAAGATTGTGAACTTCATAGAAAATAGACCACCAATGAAAATGGTTACATGGAGTTAATGGGACAATTCAACATTCAGGAAGGATAACTGGATGTGTTGTGTGGGTGGACTGAAGGACAGGCAGACCACTTGGTACTTATTGCAATTACCCTGGTGTGAAATAGTACAGATCTGAACCGAGACAGTGTAAAGAGCATAAAGAAACAAATGGTTAAGTCCAAATTATTAACCTTGGAACCAATTTTTTTCAGAAACTGCTTTAAAGACACTGCTTGACATATACTTCACCAGCTCACCAAGTTCTTTTCCTGCTCGTCATTTATTATTTTTAAATTGAGATGTAATATACATAAAGTGCACCAATCTTAAATACACAAATCAATGAACTTGATATATTTATACAGCTGTAACTACCAACCTGATCAAGAGAAAGTACATTTTTTTTGCGTATCAGAGGGCTTTTCATGTCACCTCCTAGTCAATATCACTCCTCAAAGGTAGCTATTATTTTTATCATCATTGATTAGTTTTGCTTGTTCTTTATGTAAATAGACTGCTTAGAACACACTCCCTTATCTCTTTCTTCTATGTTGCTGCATGTGATTATAATTCATTCATTTTCATTAATACATAGTATTTCATTTTATGAATATATCAAAATGTGTTTTATCTATCCTGTTGATGGGTATGTGTTTTTTTTTTCCAGTTTGTGGCTATTTTGAATAAAGTTTCAACATTTTCTTATCTTAAATTGTTCCATGAGTCCTACTTGGACTATAAAAGGCAATTATATTGCAAAAAGTCTTGGGCTTGGAATCTAGCACTGGCTCTGACAGTTATTAGCTTTATAACATTGGCAATTTATTTCACAAGTTTGTCTCAGTATTTTCAGCAAAATGTGGATAACTCTCTGAACTCACTTGATCCTAAAAACCATGTAGGGCCAGATCTAGTACGTGGGGGATGGATGCCTGCATGAGATTATCAGGAGGGGAGTCTGATTCACTCACTGTTGTAGCTGCTGAGCCTGACATGTATTTAACGCCCCCAAACTGTTGAATAAGTAAATGAATGTTAATAATAGTTGATAATTTTACCATTAATCTTCCCTGTCTAAACAATAAGCCTTGCTAGTAGACTTTTTAGTCATATACCAAGCCATTATGGGATTCATGAATAAGTGATTAAAATACATATAGTACACAAGCATGTTCTAGTGACTCCTACATTTATCTTAGCTGAAATATGTGATGTGGACATCGCCCAATTTTGCTGCTTTCTCAGTCACTGTTTTCTTAACGTGACATTCTACAAATGGAGGGACTGTTGTTTGAACAGGCTTTGGGCCCTGTGGAGTGCTTCTCAACACTGACTCTTATGATTGAGAGCAGATGTTACTTCTCCTTGTGTTTGGCTTTTAGTGCCATTTTAATCCCATTCCACCAAATGCACTTAGCTCTTCTTACTCACTGTAAATACTTGTAACATTTACCAAATATGTGCATTTGTTTAACATCAGCCAATTTGCAACCCTGTCTTTTAGAAGTACACCTAGCGATATTGCTACCTTTCCTTGAAGCTTCTGGGTAAAGATCCTGTTGGTGCTCATCAGCTCTGTGCCAAAACAACTATTTACTGAGGGAATGACGAAATCAGCCAGCTGTTTGGGTTTTATATACAAAAATAACTGCTTTGACTCCTGTAGAAAGAATGACAGGTTTTTGTTTTTGTTAAGAGAGGGGCTCACTCTGATTAAAGCTAATTTTCACACTTTATGTTAGCCAAAGAAGGAACATTATGATGATAAACAATGAAAATTTGTTAAATTTGGAAACCCTTTCCTATGTCCCTTAATTCTGGGTCAAGTCTGACTTCTAAGAAATTTTACCTAATCAATTGTGAGGCTCCTATGAATGGTTAAGGGGCCATTCAACAATTTGTGCCAAACATCAGACTCTTCTCTCAAATACTAATTAGGCATCTCCTCCTGGGTTTTCTGTAGGACATAAAAATGTAACCCATCCCAAACAAACTCTTTTTTTCTAAATTTGTTCCTTCTTTTCTATATCCTTCTTGGTGACTGACAATACTCAGTTGTACAAGCTGGAGGCCTCTCTCCTGAATGCCACCTCACCCACACCACAGGGGGCTGTATTGAACCTATGACTCACTCCTGTGGCCCCAACCTCTTTATCCCTCTCCTCTGCTCCCTCATGTCCCTCTCCCCTTCTACTGTCATAACTCCAGCCCTTTGCATCATTCTCCTGGACTATTGTTTTTGGTTCCTCTACTTCCAAAATCAACTCCCTTCTTATTTTTTTCCATACTTTTTTTCAACGCATTTTTTTTTCTAAAATTAATACTAAATAATGGCATTTCCTCTTTAAAAACTATCATTGTCTTCTCAAAGCATTCAGGGGACATTTATAGATGCCTTCTTTGATATGTAAGGGCTTCTTGCATGAGGTGGCCCTGGCTTGGTGTTCCAGGCTCAGCCCTACCCTACTCTGAAAGGTATTTGTCACTCCAATAGTAATAAACTTTTTCAAAAGTGTCATGCAATGCTTTTTGTGTTCTTGTGTTTTATTTTTCCTTTTAATATTGATACAACTTGTTTATGAATAAATTCTCATTATGCGAAATTTGAGCATCCTAAACTATGAAAAACATAATATGGAAGTTATTTTTTTCCCCACTCCAGTCTTCCCCAATGCCATGCTGTTTCAACCCTCTGCATGTACATATATTCTTCTCTTTGTCTGTAGGGCCATTCTTCCATGTTACCTAGCAAATTCCATGTCAGCCTTCAATGCTCAGGTGGAATTCTGGCTGCTCTGAGAAGGCTTCTCTGATCCCCTTTCTAAAATAGGTGTAGGCTGGGCACAGTGACTCCCAGCACTTTGGGAGGCTGAGGTGAGTGGATCACCTGAGGGCAAGAGTTCAAGAGCAGCCTGGTCAGCATGGTGAAACCCTGTCTCTCCTAAAAATACAAAAAATTAGCTGGATATGGTGGTGCATGCCTGTAATTCTGGCTACTCAGGAGGCTGAGGCAGGAGAATCACTTGAATCTGGGAGAGAGAGGTTGCAGTGAACTGAGATCAGGCCACTGCACTCCAGGCTGGGCAACAGATCAAGAGTCTGTCTCAAAAATAAAATAAAATAAAATAAAAAATAGGTATGCATCCCTAGGCTTGCATTTCCCTTTGTACGTGCCTGAACACTAACATTTGCACTTGTCCTGCAATTACTGATTTGCTTGTCTTTCTCCTCAGCTAGAAGACAGGCTTCTTAAAGGAAGAGAAATTTGTCTTGCTTGGCTTTGTGCCCCAAAATCATGCTCAGTAACTGTTTGCTAAAACAATGAATGAGCAAGTTGTTTAACTTGCTGTAGGATCCATTTGCAGCAAGAGGAAGGAAATAGCCACAAGAAAAGGACTTTTGAGTAATGGAAAATGATCTTCTCTACAGTGATATTTTCTTCCAACTTGAAATCATAGAGAAACATTCCCCATAGCAGCAGCACAAGACAAAACACATGTACAGGGATGTAAAAAACGCCAGGGAGTGATGGCTATTCTACGTGGATTAATGAGCTAGGAGTTAGGAAACTAATCAGAAATAACGACTTCTTTAAGCATATGTATGATGACTTCTATGCAGCCTGTATAGCAAGGTTTGAACTCTGGAGTTTACATGTGAAGAATCTGAGATATCTCCATAGTTAAATGTCAGATGCAGAGTCTGGCATGGGTTGGCTTGGGGCACTGAGGGTCAGACACTTCAGGAGATAAAAAGAAGATCAGAGGCAAGCAAAGATGGCTCGTGGGCAATCCCTGTTTGAGTTTTAGCAAAGTCTTAAACTGGTAAAGTAGTTCGTGCAATTCGGACATAATGACTTCTGAATATTGTTTGTAAATTGCTGAACCTATTTAAGTTAACTTAGCTGTATGTACAGAATTTATTCCATAATGCAAAGTCATCTTTTCCAAATCATATGTTAAGTGTTTTGATAAGGTCTCAAGTTAATGAAATCTTAAGATGTTATCAGAATGTCACCTGAATCAAAGAAGTGCAAATCGTATTATCTTGCTCTGCTGGTGAACTGATTGACTAAAGCAATTGAGGAATCCCTACACAGGCCCATTTAATGTCTAAATACGCCTCACAGTACATGAATAAAAATGAAAAATTATATTAATACAATACTCTGTGTATGTTTACATAACAATACATACACTTTCTTTTATTTTCAAGATACATTATTTTCCCTGAGCTAAACTGATTAAATATAATGTGACAGTATAACATAATGTCATTATAAGTAAAACAGGAAAAAAAGGACAAATAAAACAAAAACCAAACCCAGAGTGCAGAAGCAACAAGATGTCTTAGGAAGCAGTGATTGGAAGGCTGACATGAATTATTATGTGGATTGTATTAAAACTGAGGCCAGAAATGAGAGGAAGTCAAGCAAGACTGAAGAAGGCTAACAATGACATTTTATGAACAAGTTATAACTATAAAATTTTCATAGGGCATTAAATATTGAATAATGGCTTTTAAGGAAACATAAATATCAAGAGGTCAAGAGATTGAGAAAGGTGAATGAGTATAAAGGAATTAGGGTACATGCATCCCTGTATTTAGTTTCTTCAATGTTGCTAATTTTAAAAAGCCTATGCACTGAAAAGTGAATAAAAGTTAATTGATTGTAAGGAAAACATACTAACAAGACAAAATTATTGAAATTTAATATAAATCACATAGTTAATTTACCTGTGACAAGTAAGAAATATTTTCAATGTAATATCTTGTCAAAATGGAGGTCTACAAAACTGCCTCCCATGTTCTGAGTGAAAGAAATACACCCCTAAATTTTCTTCCCATTCTTTCAATGCTCACATTGCCCCTATCTTCCACTAAACCTGTCCAGTGAAACCATTTTCTGCTGACGTATTGGTGGCCTCCTTTTTGCCAAATTCTAATGGAGTCATTCAACTTTTCTTATTAATTGACCTCTCTGACACAGCTGACCATTTTCAACTTCTTGAAAATTTCTCTTCTCTTGATTTATCTTCAGTCTTTCTTTGGTGATTTTCTTCATGCCTCTCAAAGTTCTCATTTCCAGGTTTCCTTACTAGCTTCTTTTTCTCAAACTAGCCCTTGCATTTTTACAGATACTAAACTATCAATTCTCTTCTACTGTCCCACAAGCTCTCTGAGGTCTTAGCCACTTCCAAGCCACTTTCATTCATCAATTACACAGCACGGACACCCCACAGTTTGCCAGTTACCTCTACTGTCTGTACTGTGTTCTGGTTTGTTCTGCCGACTGCTCAGATTCCCTATGGGGGCACCTCATTATTTTCTTAAAATTGACACATTTTTCTCTACTCAGATCCTCTTTCTCATTTATATCTCATCAGAAATGGCTCCATAGTTCACACAGCAAATTGCTGAAGGAAACTTGTGTTCATCTTTGATTCTTCCTTCATTTTTACCCACCATGCCAAATGGTCATCAAGTTCCGTCAACTCTACATTCTAAGGTTTAGTTTTTAAATAGTGCATCTCCTCCACTTTTTCTTCTTGCCAGTCTCTTCACCCAGACCTACATTCTCTCTTGCCTGCACTAGTTTCTGCAGGTGAGTCAGAATTGTGGCCTTCTTAACGATCTTTCTGTTGTCTGTCTCTCCCTCTAGCCATTCACTCTCCACATTTCTTCCAGAGTCATTCTGCAGAAATGCAGTAAGGATCATGTCACTTTCCAGATTTAAATCCTCAAATGGTTCTCAATCACAGTGTAGCTAAAATCCAAACCACTCAGCAGGACAATAACAAACAAACAAAAAACAAACAACAGCAACAATGACAGACATTCACGCTTTATTCCCCCAAGTCCACCAATTATACACAGGTTAACCACTTCCCTTCCCCACCCACAATGCTGATTCTTTGTCTTATATTTTGTCTTTTGTTTTGTTTTCTTTCCTTCCATTTTCTGCCTGGTGAAAGTCTCCTCTTCCACTCAGATACAACTCACAAATTTCCTTCTTTAAGAAACCTTTCTTGTGGGTAACTCTTATCTTGGATGTTTCATGATCTTGTGCACATGCCCCAATCATAGCACCAGACAGACAGTCTTGTGACCATCTGTTTACCCACCCGTTTTTCCCATTAAGCAGAGATCTTAACATTTTTTCAGATGTGACACATTTCACAGATGACATTCAATAGTGCAACACATTTCCACCAGTATTCCCAATGAGGTGGCTGTAACTACACCATTTTTTCTCCAATCAAGAAAACACATTAATAGGAGTGAGAATGACAGATGATAATGACCTTGGATCTGCCTGTGCACACATACATGTGAATTTATTTGTATTTGGAAAATCATTTAGCACTCTCATTTTGAAGTCAGACTGCCCAGGTTTCAATTCTGGGTTTATAATTTATTGCTCAGGGCCTCTAATGTATTATTTAACCCCTATCAGCCCAGTTTCTTTCTCTGTACAACAAGAAACATGATAGTAAAAAGGACTCTTGAGAGGATAAGAAAAAAAAAATCATGCGACTCACTTATACAGTGTAAGAATATGATGTGTTTCCAGTAAATTTTAGCTATTATGATTATTACTACTACTGTTTGGTATACATGAGTCAATTTCTCCTTCAGTGGATCAAAGTAACTCACCTTTATTTTCCTGCTACAGAATCTGCCTTCACATGAGTACATTTGTGAAGAGACAGAAATGATTATCCCTGAGGCTTGAGTTACTCATGAAATTGGAAAAATAATGCCCACGACATTGGACAAAACATAAAAATAACACTATTTGAGATCATCACATGCATAAGGCTTCCCTTCCCCCAACCAAACCTGTGAGCCAGAGGTAAAAAAGAGGGCAAAGCTCTTCAAATCTTTGGAAGCAGAAAGGTGTTCAGAGACCACAATGGGACCGGCTTTGCTCAGTTATATAAGGAGAAAAAGACTTTACCAGGAGCGGCTCCATTAGCCTGAACACCGAAGAGAAAGAAACAAACCTGGTGATTGGAAAGGAAATTCTTTAAGTGTGAATTGCTCCGAGTACAATATAAACCTTGTCAGTTATGGGATTCCAGCTGTCGTTTTATTGCCTTTAATTTCCCATTAGTGGTTCAATGTCTGGGAAAGGTATCCAGCCTCCAGGTGGGGAACTAAGGTCTAAGGTCGGAATTGTTGTTCTTGTCTCCACCAACATTTTGAATAGTGTTTGAAGGAAGCCATTCAAATGATTATCTTATGCCTAATTCTTCTTTTTTGAGTCAGCAATCATTTATTGCGTACTAAGCACTTGAAGTATAAGGGGAAGCAATTTGGATGGTTTTCTACTCTCACGGAGCCCATTAATAATTGACATACTCAACGACTTATCCAAGGGGTTTCACCTTGATGCCAAACCAGCAGGACACGAAGCCTGCCCTTCATGAGAGGGCCTCTCACAGTGTCTTCCAGCTTCTGCCGTGTGTCATGTATTGACGTCCTCCAGACAGGTATCTGCTTCTGCACAGCTTTGGGCTTCCATTCCACCTCCCTCTTCTGGACAGTCCTCTTCTTGATGACTTCTTCTCAATTCCCTAAACTCCTCAGCGTCTGAAACTTCCTCCTTCACTCTCTTACCATACCATAGCTTGTATCTGGTCATTGCCCAAAACAGGTTCTCTGAAACCTCAAGCACTTCTCTGCAAATCTCTGAACAAATTCCTGTATCTTGAATTTTCTAACACTCTCCTTTTCCCCAGCATTTCCTCACTGAGGTTCCCTTTCCCAGAACTTATTTGCCTAATTCTTATAAGGAGTGTTTGTGACTAAAATAAGCTCTTCAGGTGACTTTTCTTCCTCTCCTATGTCTCTTCCTCTACTCTTCTTTTACCCTCACCAAAAAATGAGATGCTGAATAATACAAAAAAGTCATTATAATAAAGTCTTGTAGTGGTAGCTATTCCTTGCCTGGGCTGGTGTGGGGATGGAGGGAGATGGAGTGTGTGGCAGTGGAGAATGGGCTTTCTTATCTCATCTTATCTTTCCTGATCCATGGAGTAAGCAACTTTCAAATGTGTAATGCCAAAGGTGTTTCAGTGGGTGTACTTTGATTCTACCCCTTACCCAACAGATTGCTGGGGGGTATCTAGCAAGTGGAATTAAGTTATTTGTATTGCCACAGTACAGTAAGATATTCATTTCTTGATCATTATGAAATCTGTTAGTTTCTGTACTTCATCCTAGCTGCAGACTGAAGTATGAGGGGAACAAGCATTTAAACTAAGACAGGGCTGGACACAGTAGCTTATGCCTGTAATGCCAGCACTTTGGGAGGCTGAGGTGAGAGGATTGAGGCCAAGAGCTTTGAGCCCAGGAGTTCAAGGCTGCAGTAAGTCATGATCACACCACTCCCCTCCAGCCTGGGCAATAGAGCAAGACCCTGTCTCTAAATAAATACATGAATGAATAAACTAAGATGGAAAAAATTGATAGGTATTTTGGACCTATAGTTAAATATGTTTAGTTTATATCATCACACTTATTCTTACAGTATTCACATGAGGTGTAGAATAGTATTCTTCACATTTTGAGACCAGGATTTAAAGATTCTGAGAAGTGGAAACCTATAGCCATTAAGTAGAAGGAATGAAACTCAAACTCACATTTTATTAAGTAAAGATTCTTTGCTCTTCTATCTGTCCAACTTTCCCAAAAGAGGACAGTCGAGTTTCTTCTCTCTTCTGAACCTGAGAGTTTGCATTGCTGAGAAACTTTAGGTAGTAAGAGGGAGAGCTACTGCCTATTGCCAGTGTAAAGGGGGCTGCATCTTCAGATCTAAATTTACCACCGCTTAGTTTATGCATCCAGAGACAGTCATCTACTGAGTCTTTCAGGACTGAATACAAACTTATTATTTGTACCTCCCATCAAATACATTGAGATTTCCACAGAAAAGATCAAAAAGACTCTTTTTTTGTATGTCTGATTTTCAAATCTTTCTGTGGAGTTTCAGGGAGTCACGTAATGAAATGCAGGTGTATTCCTCTGACAGCCAGAATGCGAAGGTTACAAATATTTGGTTAGAGTATTCAGCACTTATAAATGATAACCTTGTAATAGCAGCATTCTTATTACTCCAAACCCTAGAGTCAGGATTTCCTGGTCCTGAGCTCTAATGTGAGCCGTATTTTTCCTGTTTAGCCACAGACACAATGGTCATCTTAAAGTGCCCACAGGTTAAATCAATTGTAATAGGAAGATATAACATATACAAGAAAACACACACTAGCAGTTAATACCCGAAAGGCCAATTGAATTCAATGAGAGTTTTTATTGGAATCTGTGGCTAAAGAGCAATCACTTAGCTTCTGTTCATGACCCACGTTTGAGAGAAGCAATCACAACTATTAGTTGGGGCATATTGTTTTCTAAGCAATGCATAAATATTGTTGATCCTGTCTATACTACTAGGCCCTACTTAATTCTAAGTATTTCAATTCTTTCCAGTTAAGGAATGGGTTATTATGGTGTTTTCTTTGTAATCTTGTAACTTATACAAGATTAAACATGACAATTACATTACAAACAATGACATTGTCATTACAAACTGATTCCCCAGCTAGCTTAAAAAATATATATACACACATATATATGTGTGTGTACGTGTATGTATACATACACGTACACACACACACATAAACATGTATATGTGTGTGTGTGTGTGTGTGTGTAGCTGGAACTACATATATATATGTAGTCTACATGTATATATATACACACACATATATGTATACATATACATATATATATATGTGTACATGTATACACACACACACACACAAAGACTACATTTTGGCAATATTTTTCCCATACCATTACATAGCAGATATCAAAATTCAAAATACTGCAGATTTTTAGAGATCACTGTCACGTACGCTCCCTGAGCAGGGTTGAGGCAGATGGCAGTGCAGAAGGGGTGGGAGACCTCGCCTCCCATGTTCTCAAAATGCAGAGCAAAGCAGGCCTCATTCTGCCAAAGCTGTGTGATGTTTGGCCCCAAATAAAGTTGGACCTTGTCCTCTGTTTCTCCATCTTTTCCCCACCTTCTGTGTGGAGACCGTTGCCTGTCTTAGTTACCATTCTGCTATGCAAATTCTGCCAATATTGGCATGCGTATGTGGCTCAAAGTGGAGAATGCAGACCCAGAAGGAAGCACACCAGTCTCTCTCTCTGCGAGTCAGAGCAGAGGTTACCTCGGGTGTAAAGTTATCCCCGAGATAGAAATTCTAAAATTCCCTTCATTAAGAATTTTTTGCCAATTCATGATCTGGCAATTTTTTTCTCTTTATTTCTAACTACTAGTCATGTCTCCATGATATATAATTACTGATTTTATAAAACTTAATTCAGTCATCCAGGTGGTTGGTTCTTGTGCCAATCATATTGAGAGACAGAATTTTAGTCATTAGGGACATGAGAAAACTTCCATTATCAGCTCTAAACATTGATTTGGTTTGATCATTTGGTCTTTTATCATGGAAGCAAATTTCATAGTGATCCTGACAATAGAGACTTTAATTTCAAAATGTTTTAGTGGCATTCTCCTTGCAGCAGCTGGTAGCACTGTATTGACTTTTTGTTGATTTTGTGATTTTGCTTCTTTTGGTGGACTCAAAGGATATAAGGAAAAGTGGTAATCAGATGTTTTTCTACTTTATTCTGTCATTTTAGAAAGCAAGTTTGAATAAGATATGCAGGTTTCTTATCCGTTTGACCAAAACTATGGAAAAATGGAGAAGTGAAACATGACCATAGCCTTCTCCCAGCAAAATTTTGAAGTGATTGGAAAGTACATGCCTCCAAGCCTTTCCTCGCGAAGCCCCATTTCCTTCTAGTTTCTTTGTCTCTCTATCCTTCAGTGATGTTATGCTTATTATGTCTTTGTCTCTGCCAACACTTGCTTTTCAGCTGTGTCCATACTGAACTGGAGGGATGCATCTTCGTTCAGTTTATTTTAAATCAAAGTCTGTGGATCACCTCTCTAGAGAGAATTGCCTTTTATTCCTTATCTATAAATACTAAGAGGGAAGCTTTCAAATTGAGAATGAGGAAATGCAGAGCTGTCATGAACCTTAAAAATGTCTGATACATTCTTATAATTCATCCATTTATCTACCTTTTAATTAAAAAAATATTTCTAGACCGGGTGCAGTGGCTCATGCCTGTAATCCCAGCACTTTGGGAGACTGAGGTGGTGGATCACAAGATCAAGAGATCAAGACCATCCTGGCCAACATCTCTACTAAAAATACCAAAATTAGCTGGGCATGGTGGCATGTGCCTTTAGTCCCAGCTACTTGGGAGGCTGAGGCAGGAGAGTCGCTTGAACTGGGAAGACAGAGGCTGCAGTTAGCTAAAATCGTGCCACTACCCTCCAGCCTGGTGACAGAGTGAGACTTTGTCTCAAAAACAACTAACAAAAAAAAAAAATGCTGAATGTCTCTGTGCTCTGGGTGCCATAGCAGGTGTTGGTAATAAATAAAATATAGTTTCTTTTTGAAAGTGACTTATCCTATCAATCTAATAAATGAGGAAGTAAATGTAAATACAATTATGTAATTGAATTCAAATTCACAGATGCAATTATATTGCCTTTGCAGAGTGCAGTACAGACGAAAAAGAGAGGAGAATTTAGTATATCTGATGAGAGAAGTCAGATGAGACTTCACAGAGAAGGTTATATTTGAGCAGAATCTTAAAGGAAAAGTATGTGTTTACCAGGAAAGCAGCGAGGAGAAGGGCATTCAAGGCAAAAATGTTGGGAGGATAAGGGAGGAAAAGATATTCAAGAGATAGAAAAATCACAGGGACATGAGATTGTATTGCACATTCAGGGACCTACAAGGAGTTCTTTTAGCTAGAATGTGAGATGCAAAGAAGAAGAAACTTCATGGGAATTGATAAATCTTGAAAAGAAGTTAGGGGCCAGGTGTGCTATGGCAGTGTTGTTTGCTCTGAATTAATTCCTGGCCTTTGTGCAACCCTAGATATATCCATTTAATGGTGACTCTTAAGGTAGGTATTTTGTGTAACAGTACCCCAGACGTAATGATGTTTCCATTTCTCTGGTAAGCTTCTCGGAAATGGCAAGAAGCTTGAGCTTGTTTGATGGGAAAGCCCTTGAAGGATTTTAGACAGAAAAGGAACATGACCAGAAGTGCTATGTTGGTAGTAAGGAGAATAGATTGAAATAGGAAAGCCTGAGAGCACATCAGTAATAAATATTTGAAACATCCCACACAACAGAGTCTGAATACAGTTGGTAACAAGAAAGCTGCAGGAGACCTTGAGCAGATAGAATCAACTGGATTTGGCCACCAATTAAACATAAGAGATGAAGAAGGAGTCTTGGGAAAATTTCAGGTTTCTGATGAGAATGCTTGCATGGTGTGGCATTTCAAATAAGACCAAGTCTGTGGGAAAAGATGAGCTAAGATGAGAGCATGTGGAACTGGGGATATAAGTGAGACATCCAGGGAAACTGTTTTGTAGACATTAAATTACAGGGGTCTGATATTAAGCCATTCTTGTATCACTGTAAAGAAATACTGGAGGCCAGGTAATTTGTAAGAAAAGAGGTTTAATTGTCTCACATTTCTGCAGGCTGTACAGCAGCCTAGCAGCCAGGGTCTGCTTCTGGAAAGGACTCAGGAAGCTTCCAGACGTGTCAGAAGGCAAAGGGGAAGCAGGAACATCACATGGTGAAAGCAAGAGCAAGAAAGAGATGGGGGAGGTGCCAAACACTTTTAAACAGCTAGATCTCAAGAGAACCCACTTACTATTGAGAGAACATTATCAAGGGGATGGTACTAAGCCATTTATGAAAAACCCACCCCCTTGATTTAATCACCTCCCCCAGCCCCCACCTCCAACATTGGGAATTACAATTGAACACGAGATTTGGGTGGGGACACAGATCCAAACCATATCAGGTCTGGTGCTCAGAAACTGGGCTGAGGCGGGGCGCAGTGGCTCAAGTCTGTAATTCCAGCACTTTGAGAGCCAAGGCAGGTGGATCACGAGGTCAGGAGATCGAGACCATCCTGGTCAACATGGTGGAACCCTGTCTCTACTAAAAAATACAAAAATTACCTGGGCATGAACTCCCAGCTACTCAGGAGGCCGAGGCAGGAGAATCGCTTGAACCCAGGAGGCAGAGGTTGCGGTGAGCCAAGATGGTGCCATTGCACTCCAGCCTGGGTAACAAGAGCTAAACTCCATCTGAAAAAAAAAAGAAAAAGAAAAAAAGAAAATGGGCTGAGTAAGGCTGGAGGTACATATTAGAGCGTCACTGGCATCAAAGTGTCAAACCACTCAATGGAAGTAATTATTCAGCAAGCATTTGGAGAGAGAAAAGCATCAATGTTGAAACTCTGCTATGTGAAGACATTTAAGAAGGAAGAAGAGTTATCACCAGAATAGGTCAAGAAAGAACAGTCAGAGATATACAAAGAGAGCTAAGAGTTAAGGGTAGGGAGAGGAGTTACAGAAAATAATATAAGAATCAGACAGACATGGTGACTCACGCCTGTAATCCCAACACTTTGGGAGGCCGAGGTGGGCATATCACAAGGTCAGGAGTTTGAGACTAGCCTGGCCAACATTGTGAAACCCCACTTCTACTAAAAATACAAAAATTAGCCAGGCATGGTGGCATGCCCCTATAATCCCAGCTACTCAGGAGGCTGAAGCAGGGGAATTGTTTGAACCTGGGAGGCAGAGGTTGCAGTGAGCAGATTGTACCACTGCACTCCAGCCTGGGCAACAGAGCAAGACTCCATCTCAAAAAATAAAAATAAAAATAAAAATAAAGCTATACAATAATTAAATCAGAGTTTTAGTGACACAGAGAAATGCTTATTCGGAAAGAAAGAAAAGGAAAGGGAGGAAGAAAAAGAGGGAAAGAGAGAGAAACAGCACAGTAAAAAGACTTTCTTCTTTGTTGACTTTTTTCAGTAAAAATACTGACTAGACTCCTGGCTAACGTGGCAGTGACAGGAAAAGGTTGCATTAGCCAGAAGAGAGAGATGAGAAGGGACATTTTTACATCTGAGTTTGGAACTTGATGTGCATGAAAGAGGGTGTCAGAAGATGAAGTCAGCATCTGGGCCGTGCTAAGGAGCTTGAACTTTGTCTCAAAGGAAACATCAAAGCTTTTTAAGCAGGGCAGAGATAAATCCAGGGTTGTGCTTTAGAAAGAACATTCTGACAGCTATGCAGAGGAAGGCTGGACCGGAACAGGGCTACAAAAGGAGATCAGTCAAGTGGTTGGTGTAATCCCTGCCAGGGAGGATGAGACCCTTCATGAGGGTATGCCAAGTGGGCACCAACCCCATGACTGTTCTGAGATTTTCTTATCTGTCTTTGATAAAGTGTGGCTTGTTGGTCCATCCTGGGGGTCCTAATAATAGCCATCAGTATGAGCAGCCAACAAATTGCCCAACTTGCTCAGAAGGCACTAAGCATGGCTGCTACTTTGTATGACCGTTCTTGGCTTTCAGTAGAACAGTGTTTCTGCTCTCCGCTTCACTATGCCACAGCTGTAGTCTTGAAGAAGGATTGTGATTTCAGCACCACACAGTTGCTCAGCTCAGCTCTAGAGGTGCATTTGCATCTGAGCTCTATGAATGGCACCCATCAAAGGCTTGAGGTATGCAGCTTTTAGCCCTTAAAGGGATTTTCCACTCTCCACTCCCCACACCATCCCTCACATAGGAGAATTACTAACAGTAATTCTGCAATCTTCTTGACCTATATTTTAAAGCTGTGGTTCTCAACCAGAGGCAATTTCGCTGGCCCAGGGGACATGTGACAATGTCTGCAGACATTTTGATTGTCACGTCTGGGAAGAAAGGGGCGGAGTGTTACTGGCATCTGGTAGGTAGAGGTCAAGGATGTTGCAAAATATTCTACAATGCACTGGACAGTTTCCCACCTGCCCCATCCCCCTGCAGCAAAGAATTATCTGGCTCTAAATGCCAGTAGTGTCAAGGCTGAGAAACTATATTCTAAAAAGCTAGGACAATTTTTCCTTAAAAACAAGCATTTTATTTCATTGCTTATCACAAAAACGTATTTATCAGGTTATCTCTTTCCAGTCATCTTTAACTAATATGAAGTGAAATGAAGAATTGAATAAGTTGTCTGGCTATGTCCAACCAAAGATTTAAAAGAATTTTTACTCAATTATTAATACTCTAATTATTATTTTTTTAATTTAATGGTTCAAAGTGTGCCTAAAGGTGCTAGAAATCTTCACTGTACTTTCAGCTTTGCACTGTGAATTGATTAATAAAACAAAAGTTGAAACATGCAAATAGTTTATCTTAAAAGATTTGGGCCGAAAATATTTTCAAGTATCTGTAAGCTTAGGTTATCTTACAAGATTTGGTCCAAAAATATTAGTATTTTCAAGTACCTGTAAGCTTTTTCTACATATACTTAAACTCTGGTAAATAAGAAAAGACACCATTCCCCTCTCAACCACTCCACTGAAATAGGATCCAAAAAAACAAATGCCCTGACCTACATATTTATACCTTGAGACTCAGCCAACAGGTATACGGCATTGATTCTATGGAGAAATAGCCATCATACAACATTTTCTCTCTAGAATATTAGCTTCATTTTCTTTTAGTTTACTCAAAAAAGAGATTGTATGCATGTTATAATCCTCTCTTCCAGGATATTTCGAGGAAAGAACAAATTCTGGCAGAATGCAATAGATCTATGCCTCTATAAGGCAGAAGACAATTCACACATCCCACAACTACTAAAAATGTATTAGGTTTATATTAGAAAGATAATCTGTCTTCTTAGCAAAGTTTCACTTAGTTTTTTGCCACATTCTGACTTCCGTTTTCTTCTAGTCATTATTTATAAGGTAAAAAAATGAAATTCAAACAGAACACTGTATTTATCATAAACTAAAACTAAAACTAAAACATATGTCATCAGGGCAGGTATTTAAGCATTCAACAACTCAAGTGAATGGTAAAAAAAAAAGTGTTCTCTGGGAGGATTATTTTATACTACAGTAAATGAACTCCCTAGAATTTCTACGGGAACCAATGAGTCACACAGGAGCCCCAGAAAGATAGACAGGGTGGAGTAGGAGCCCACTGCATTCTTCCTTTTGGCAGCATGCTGATAGGACCTTTGTCTAAATTGCATCTGCAATTGCTTGTCAATGTCATCTTGGAATTCCTAGGAGGGCACTCTGGCACCATATTTTCCCTTCTGACTTTGAGTAGGATTACCATGAGAGGCAAAGTCCTAAAATGTATTAAAAGTCATTTTTTTATGGTTAAAAAATTTTCAAATAAAATAAAAATCTGGTATGATTGTAGAGAAACCTGTTGCTATTGTTTGCCTTGAGACATATTTCTAATCTTTGGTTATAGGACTTCAGAATAAGGGAAGCATAGCCATTTCGACAACAGTTTGTATTATTAAATATCCTCCTCTCTGAGCTTATTTAATAATCCATGCATATCTCTGCCACTGCATTTATCATATTAAATTTGAATTATCCTTTTATGTGCTGTCTCCTTCATTAGAGTGGAGGACTTTCAGATAGGGACTATGTATTTATTCATGTTTCATTCCCAATGCCTGCATCCAATTAAAAAATAAATAAATGCACAGATAGGTGGATGGAATGGAATTGAACACTGAGAGATACCATTGAGAATAGGTCAGAGGTGGCATTAATTTTGTCTCAGGGGTAGCTGGAGCATATACTATTAATGAATTTTTAGGGAAAACAGCCAAAGCATAAGGGTAAACATATGTAGAAAATGCTGAATTTGTTTCTTGTAAACTGAAAGACTTAGAGTTCATAATTTGTCCATATGCATTGTGAAATTTTGAAGAGAAATAGAGCATATAATGTTTCAGAAATTTGTTTGACCACAGCACATCCATTAACTGTTTCAGAAATGATGTTCATTGAAACGTCATTTGGAGAGCACCGGCCTGCATCCAGAGGTCTTCTTTAGTGAGCCATCTTTATTTTATTTTATTAATGTTATTATTATTATTACTGTTTTTAGAGAAAGGGTCTCACTTTGTTGCCCAGGCTGGAATGTTGATGTGTGATCAAAGCTCATTGCAACCTCAACCTCCTGGCATCAAGTGAGCCTCCCTCTTTGTTCTCCCAACGTACTGGCATTACAGGCATGAGCCACCATGCCCTGTCCAGTGCACCATGTTTAAAAAGAAGTCCAGAGCTATTGATGAGAAAAAAAAAGAAGAAAATAGGAACTTGTAAGGTTAGGTTTGGGAAACTTAATTCTCAGAGTGAGTAGTGTGGGTTTGTAGAAAAGGTAAATTATTTTTAGAAAACTAAGAATTGGGTAAGTGCCAAGCTTCAGTAAAAAAAAGAAAAACACAAAAAATCCTAGAGATTTAAAGAAGTAAGGTTCTTAAGTCAAACCAGTGACAAGATACCCAATTGTAGTTGTTTTTACTACATTTTTAATCCTCCATAATTATATATGAAAGTGGCTTTGACAACTGTTTTTTCTTGCCTAACCAATGACCAAAATACCTTCAAACCACTACCTCAGTGATGTCATCTCTTAAGACTCTGCCTCTGTCTTCCCGCTTTAGCCAAATGAAATCATTGCTGTCCTTCAAACACACTGATCACACTCTCATTTTGGGGTCCATGTGTCATTTTTTTCCCTATGTCTGAAAAACAGTTCCCTAAGTACAACTGATTATTCTGCTCTCCCAAGTGGCACTTCCTCAAAGATTCCTTCTCTAGCTAAAATATCCTGCCACTACTCTCTCTTAATCTTATTTACTTTTCTTCATCATGCTTACCACTGCCTGAAATATTACATACATGTGTATGGTTTATTTTCCTTTACAGGAGTATAATCTTAACAAGGGGATCAGATGTTAAGGGTATAAAGACAAATAAGAGATAGTCCTTGCCTTCAAGGAGTGTGCAGGCTTAGCTGAATATAGGTCCCTCTCTGTCCTCCGTTCCCTGGACGCCCCAGTCCTAATGGAGATTCCTTAGCATCTATGACAAAGTAAAAAAACTAAGAATGCTTCAGTCATACAAAATTTTGCATGAATTTACCAAAGATGTGAGAAAATCTTAGTCATAGAACTTCCTCACAATGTGATTGTGAATTAAACACACCTTTGCAAAAGGTGAAATATTGTAGAATGACATATTTATTATTATTATGTGTTTAACCAGCACTTACTTTGTATTTAAGCTTGTATTTCTGAGCTAAACTAATAAATTCATCTTTCAGATGAACAACTTGTCTCTAGGCATAAATTGGGTACATTCAGAAACACATTAGCAATTTCAGGCTCACCAACTTTTAGAATTCTAATGCTGGAGGGTACCTCAGAGATTGCCTGGTGCAAACCCCTCATTTTCGTATTTATGCTTAGGGCACTAATTATTACAATCTACTGAAATGAACAGTGGTCAGTAGACATTAACAGACTCAGAGGAGTGCTCTACCAACTTGATCTCTAATTGGCAGTTGCAACTCAATCATGGCATAACAGAAGGAATTATTTTTTCTTTCCTATAAACATATAACCTTGGTCTACCTAAAGTGTTTCTTTCCATATTGAAGAGTGAGATAGTAGGAGAAATTATGCATTAGAAATTAACCGAGCTTGCCTGTCTTTGCCAAATTACATTTTGTCATTTGGAGAAAATAATCTGGATTGAAAATTGTTCATTTAATGTTCTGAGCCATTCTGAGATAAATATTCTGATGTGAAAATTCAATGGACTGCATGATCTAAAGGAACATTCAAACAGAAAGTAGTCAAATCAATAGTGCAATGATCACACTAGAGCAAGATAAATGTGTTCTTTTATCAGGACACATTTCAGGAGCCAGGGTGGCCTTCCTTGATAATTCACTTCAAAAATCAGCTTGTGGAAATGAGTGCAGACATTTGTCAGTGACTCTGAGGACTTGAAGAAGTCTTTGCACTATTTTTATAAATCCACTATCAATTTCTTTAATCCCCTGCTATAAAGTACAAATGTCATTAAAGGGTCATTTTTTTTTCATTGTTGTTGTTGGAGGGGGGATAATAAGTGAACATTAGCCAAATTTTACCTTTCTTTTCTTTCTTTCTCTTTTCTTTCTTTCTTTCTTTCTTTCTTTCTTTCTTTCTTTCTTTCTTTCTTTCTTTCTTTCTTTCTTTCTTCTTTCTTTCTCTTTCTTTCTTTCTTTCTTTCTTTCTTTCTTTCTTTCTTTCTTTCTTTCTTTCTTTCTTTCTTTCTTTCTTTCTTTCTTTCGTTTTCTCCTTCTTTCTTTCTCTTCTTTCGAGAGTCTCACTCCGTTGCCTAGGCTGGAGTGCAGTAGCATGATCTCGGTTCACTGCAAGTTCCACCTCCCCAATTCAAGCGATTCTCATGCCTCAGTCTCCCAAGCAGCTGGAATTACAGGCGCAGGCCACTGCACCTGGCTAATTTTTGTACTTTTTGTAGAAACAGGGTTTCACCATGTTTCCCAGGCTGGCCTCGAACTGCTGGCCACAAGTGATCCACCCACCTCAGCCTCGCAAAGTGCTAAGATTACAGGTGTGAGCCACTATGCCCAGCCCCCTTTTTATTCTTCATTAAAGTATTTTCATCAATTAAATTTAAGATGACTGAAATATTCTTATAACCATAATTATTATTTAAAATTTGCAGATCTGATCTAAATTTTTATTATAATTGTTTTTAAATTAAAAAAAAAGTTTGCAAGGAGCAGGATTGATCAATTGAACATATAAAGGATAGCAAAATAATACTCTTGACTTGGATATAAACTGTATTATATGTTGGAGTTTATATTTATATATACTGCTCACTAAAAAAACCTTTTAAAACTTGTACAATATTTAAATGACTTTTTAATTCTACAATACACAACATCTGGTTTAACTGACTCTTACTGGTATTCACATGTCACTTTGGGATGGTGGACAGAGGCTAAACTGTTTAGCAAATGAATACTCCAGGAAAGCTCCACTGTTACAATTGAACAGGAATAACAGCACTCAAGCATCAAAACAGCATATGACTAATAACTCCAGGCAATAAGCTGCCTTAGATATAGATCTGTGTTTTGTAATGAAAATGTAATCATAAAACTTAGACTGGATTTTCTATCCTGCTAAGCCAAGTTACCATCAACAAACATGTTAATACTTGACAGCACATTTCAGCACCTTAATGTCAGAAAATAAGGGCATGCCAATTTTATTCAGATCTCAACGAATTCCACCTACTTA
Source organism: Plecturocebus donacophilus (assembly GCA_004027715.1). Classification (NCBI taxonomy): domain Eukaryota; kingdom Metazoa; phylum Chordata; class Mammalia; order Primates; family Pitheciidae; genus Plecturocebus; species Plecturocebus donacophilus. The sequence goes on along the minus strand of PVKP010001462.1, from coordinate 24,028 downwards.
GGCATTTCCCAGCTTGTGGGTTAAATATAATTTTAAAATTCTGATTGCTCAATAATTGATAGTCATATTTTAGGAATTGTGCTTCTTTTTTTTGAGACGGAATCTTGTTCCTGTTGCTCAGGCTGGAGTTCAGTGGCGTGATCTTGGCTCACTGCAACCTCCACCTCCAGGGTTCAAGCAATTCTGTTGTCTCAGCCTTCTGAGTAGCTGAGATTACAGGCACCCACCACCACACTGGGCTAATTTTTGTACTTTTTTAGTAAACATGGAGTTTCGTCATGTTGGCCAGGCTGATCTTGAACTCCTGACCTCAGGTGATCTGCCCACTTCGACCTCCCAAAGTGCTGGGATTACAGGCATGAGCCACTACTCCTGGCCAGAATTGGGTTTCTTATTCAAGAGGCAAATAGTAATTTATAGTAAAGTTTTTTTTTTTTAAATAAAATATATCTAATGTTTCACAGTTAAAAAATACCCTGTGGCTTATTTAACAAGGATATTTTGTAATAGAATTATTCTATTCCTCTTTTTCCTTCTCACGTCCTGTGTTATACCTTAGCCCATGTGTCAAGACAAATGTTTCCTATTAACAAGACTGCTTTCTAAATTTTATGACTTATTTTTAGTCATCATTCCACAAACATTTATTAAGTTTCTTTTCTAGGGCAAACAACACTGTTAGGTGCTCAGGCTACAAAAATGAATAAAACAGAGTCCCTTCTCACTGGAAGCACAAAGGATAGATGTTCATGTAAACAGATACCCACAATACATTTTCATAAATAATGTAATCAAGTTAGGAACAAAGACAGTGGAAGTTCGGGTGAAAGAACAACTCATGGCAGAGCAAGAAAAGCCTGTAAAGAGGAGACGCTGGTTTCAAATCTAAGGAAGCAGGCATTTTTTAGGGAGAAAAAGAGCAAAGTTTATTGTTGGCACAGAGAGTAGCATGGGCAGGGCACAGAGTGGCTTGTGAAGGGACATTCACACATGAGGAATGCTGAGGAGTGAGGTGGACCTGGACTGAAGACGCCAGTTGAGAAAAATGCCCAGGGAATATATAGGCAATATTTTTTTTAATTGTACTTTAGGTTCTGGGGTACATGTGTAGATCATGCAGGATTGTTGCATAGGTACATACATGGCAAGGTGGTTTGCTGCCTTCATCCCCCCATCACCTATATCTGGCATTTCTCCCCTCGTTATCCCTCCCCACCCTCACCACCCTCAGTTGTCTCTTCCCTAGCCAACCCCCGTACCCCACCGACTGACCCCAGTATGTGATGCTCTCCTCCCTGTGTCCTCATGTTCTAATTGTTCAAAATCTGCCTATGAGATGGTGGGCAATATTTTTAAGAGCCTTAAATGGGCTCTGCCAAACTAGCTGGACTTTATCCTGACAAAATGAAATGGTACATGGTATTAAAATACTAATTTAGACATTTAAGATTATTTCCTGTTATTTCACCTGCCAGTTAAAAAAAATAACGTTTTGATTGACTTAACTTACTTTGCACGTGTTTCCAAGAATTACTTTAACACCAGAATTGCATCTGTGGAAAACAATCTGAGACCAAGACTGTAGTCTAAATGCACAGGGTTTCTCTGAATGACAGTGTCCAAGAGACTCACACAAAGCCCTTATCCTCAGTCCCCCAAAAGATTAATGCCTAGAACAAGTTTGGAAGATCAATTAGGGAATGTCAGAACAAAGCGACAACTTTTCCCAGCTTTGGCCAGACCTATACATGGGTGGAGTAGGCAGATGGCTGCATGTTGATATTTATGGAACACTAAAATAAATAACTATCTCCAAATATCTAACATCCGTAATTGAGTTTGTTGAGGTGGGCAAGGCACTGTCCGCTGAAATTGCTATTAAAGCACTAACATCTTGCCTAGGAGTTACCATATGAGCATATTAGCATCAGGTGCCCTGGACACCTAAAGGATACCAGGTATTCAGTTACCTCTCAATTGGAAAGAGAAGGTAAGTAAATTTGGATCTGAGGTAGCGCCTTCCCCACACTGGCCAAAGAATGGCATGGCAGAAAGTTCAAAGGAGGCAGAAAGTTTGGGTTGGACTAGGGAGAGATGTGAAAATGCTTTCATTTCTTCTGACCCAACTATCACATCTATCATCATTCTGAAGGTTTAGAAGCCTGAGTCACTAAAAGTCATAGAAACTGAATTGGGGGAAACAGAAGCAAAACAAAGACACTTGCAGCTAAGTACATTCAGGTGTCTGCAAGGTAACAGGTGTTAGAATTGAGTTAACTTATTTTCCAGATGGGAAAGGACCCTTGGGTCTCCCTACATCTTTGTCATTTGGTTTGGGTAACATCCGCCTTCTTTTCTGGCATCATTTCGTTCCACTTATCCCCTGGAACAAAAAGATCTTTCTTATATAAACTCAGTCATTTATCTCTCTGAGTTCAGACTGACTTCACAGTTGCTCCCATCCAGTGTCCTAGAGAATTCCAGGGTTTCCGGCAGGGTCTGACCAATCCGTGGCAGCTTTTGTGACATGCTGGTCACTGATACCTGTCACCAGCCAGCTTATGGCTTAATGTCCCTAGCTCCCTACAGTTGACCTCAGTGGTGGTCCCGCCTCATGTTGCCCTGTTCTCTGTCTTGTCAGCCCTCCGTGACAGCCTAAGGCAGAGTCCTTCTCTTCTCCTGATCAAATCCCTTTGTATCCTTCTTTCCACCTGGTGTCCTTTCTAGTTGAATGTAGAAAACATCAAGGACTGACAACCCAGAACTCACTAACTGATGAAGCATCCAGTCCAGATTACTTCATCCATAATAATTTCCCTGAGGCGTGTATGTGTGTGAAGGGAGGATGGAGCTAGGGTTGCTTAGCAGAATACCAGGGTCTCCCTTATCACTGTGTGTATTCACATAAATGAAATATGTGCTACAATAAAATTGAAAATAGTTATTGAACACTTACTGTGTGCCAACCATGTAAAAATATTTTTCATAATTTTACAATTTTAGCTCTAAACATCATACTGTACTGCCCTTAGAACAAAAGAGGCCGGTTCTCTGTATTTGCAGAGCATTAGGCTTGATATGACATTTTTCCAGAGCTCCTTTGCTGGTTTCCTCAATAGAAATCACCACTCTGCCTCTCTTGACTTAAAGTGGGAATATTGCCTGTCTCTCAGACACATACACACACGTGCACATGGGCATGTGCACACACACACACACACACACACTCACACACACATTTTCAATTTCCTCCTGCTTTGTGTTTCATCGGGGTTATGGTCACAGCGGCTCCCCTGTGGGCCCCCCACATTGTTAGCAATCTGATGTTCACTTATGAGTGAGTGAATCAAGAACAACATATTCCCTGGTAAATTGGGAGTTTAAAAGCTGTAGTCACAATACAACAAAAAATGCACATAAGGCATTATGAGCCAAATTGAAGATTTTGAGCAGTATTTTTTTTAAAAAAGCATTTTTCTGCAGCATTTCTCACTTAAAAATAGCAAAGTTGGAACCTAAAGACAAATTTCTTAAGCCTCCCAGAAAGCCCAGGATTTAAAGACAGTGAAAGAAAGCACAGATCCCACCTGTGCCTTGACCCATTTTCCAAGATAATAAACCAAAGATCCCCTGCCTCCCCACTCGTTCCCCCTCCCAGAAAAAAAAAAAAAAACTCACGGTGATATACAGAATTCATTATTTCAACAATTTGTCAATACTCTATTTTCAATTTTCCCATGGAGAAGGAATTTCTGCCTAGTTGAAAGGAACATAAAAAAGCTATCTGGATATAATTCTGCTAAATACCCATGATTTCATAGTAAAGCACTCGATTTAAATAGCTATTCTCCAGGGCACTGATTATGGTATTTCCTCCTTAAACTGAACAAATTTTCCTTCCCTTTTCATAGATAAGTGCCAAATCTTAGACATACCAACCTGCTTTCATAAATTCAGAGTATTTCCAAAGTGACGGGAGGGACATCAAATCTGAAATATGTACTATCACCAAACTAGTGTTTTGGCTTGTCCTCAGAACCCAAACCATGTTTTAAATCAACATCAGCAAGCACTTCACTAAAGATCTCTGAAAAGTTAAAAGATCATATAATATGCCAGATAAAAGTAGCATATTTTCCTTATATGTACATATTTAACTGTGCTAATTATATAATCATTTAATGCATTTGAGTTTTACTTCTTTTTTATTGGGAAGCAACTAAAATATATTTTAGTTGCTTTATATAAATTATATAAAGGTTTAATGCATTTGAGTTTTACTTCTTTTTTATTGGGAAGCAACTACAGTATTTTTCTTACCTTAAAGATACTCTATTATGTAATAGGAGTATTAAAGTACCTCAAATATCACAATATGTTTAGATTTATCCACATTTGAGACTTCCAAAAGTTATTATTCTTGAAATACTTTTATTTTGATAGATATCCATTTTAGTTATTTGAAAGATTTCAAGTTTAGGCTCCACCCTAGGGATGCCTTTGATCTGAGCTAGTTGGTATTTGATGTCCACAAATTCAGTATTCTCTTTGGACTATTTTCTCCCTTTCCTTGCACGTAACTTTTAATCCATGGTGCTTACAACTTACAGAGCTTATTTTAGTGTATGTGTCCTTCAGAATGGATTGTTATTAAATTGTAGTAACCAACAACCCCCAAGCTGCAGAGAGGCTTCTGATGAGGAAGGTGTATTTCAGTCATACTGTGCTTCCATCTGGAGTCAGCAGGGGGCTCTGTTCCACGCTGTTCTCACTCCTGGGCCCAGCCCGCCCAAGCAGGGCAATCTAAAATATTGCAGATCATGGTCACCAAGGGAGGAAACATGGTGAATCACACATCGGCCCTACCCAAAAAAAGTAAGAAACTTTTTTGGTTTCTACCCAAAAGTGACACATATCACTTTTGCTCACATCCTAATGGCCAGAAAAAGTGAAGACTTAACTTCAAAGACTAACTTCAAGGGGTGAGTGTGAAGACTAACTTCAAAGGGGTGCAGCAGTGCAATGGTATCACGTGCCTGGAAGAAGGGGACCTGGAAACACCAGTGAAGAGCATTACGGACCCATTTGATCCTGAAATATTTAGTACATTCTCCTTTTCACGTGCAAAATACGCTCATCCTTTTTATTCCAGGAGAGATAACCCAAAATTGCCATTCCGTCACAGCATCTAGCTCAAAGAGTAGGATCTCTGAATGACAGGAAGGATGGGCAGTCTCCATAGCAGGGGGTGATGTGCAATAGTCTGTAAGTCCAGTCCCAATTATGCCCCCCACATGCTCAGGACCCCAAAATGGAGCAAACAAAGGACCACAGAAATAAATACTCGCATTCAGACAGAAGAATGGGGACACACACAGCAGACATAGAGCTGGCTGTAGCAACTCTAAATTCCCATTTCTCAAGTATTTTGAGGACTACCTTTATTTTTTGTCTTTATTTTTCGAGATGGGGTTTCACTCTGTCACCCAGGCTGGAGTGCAGTGACACAATCTCCACTCACCGAAGCCTTGAGTTCTGGTGCTCAAGCTATTCTCCCATCTCAGCCTCCCAAGTAGCTGGGACTACAGGCACACAACACCACACCCAGCTAACTTTGTTTTTTGGTAGAGACAGGATTTTGCTACATTGCCCAGGCTGGTTCTGAACTCCTGATCTCAAGTGATCCACCCATCTCGGCCTCCCAAAGTGCTGGGATTACAGGAGGACTACATTTAATTAGGTACTGTTTTCACTTACTGAAGGTAACCTCCTTGTCTTTGGTTGTCTGTGGCTCCTGGTTCTGCCCTCTGGGAGAGTCCTCCTTTCCATTCCTCTCCTTCAAATCCAAAGTGGGTACCCGAGGAATATGCCCACCTGAAAACTGAGCCGTCTGTACTTCCTGCCTGCAGACAATTGGAGGTCCTTGGGTCATTTGGAGTTTCAGTCAGTCCATTTTAATGCAAGTTGATGATCCTTTTGGTAGTATAACTCTCTGAAAAATTAAGTTGGCTTCCTACATACTTGACAGTGAGCTCTATTTTCAAATAGTCTCACCCACAGTCCTTTTTGAGACAAAATTCTGACATTCTTTGGCTTTCTCCCATCCATGCCTTTCGCTTCCTGTTTCATTAAAGCTCTGCTGAGTCCATTAAGTTTTTGTGGAAGAAACACATACTTAGTCTCCTTTTTGTTCAGTTGAGTGGATTTAATGGACACCACATCCTTGGTGAGAACTTTGATATAAGACTCCTTAATTCTTTCGGTGATTTTAACAGTCAGTGTGAAGGCCATGCTCCAAATTTACCTTTGTAAAATGGCTACATGTTGCTTGTCTTCCTTTCTCTAAGATTTTTTAGTTTTATCTTTTGCTGTTGAGGAATGAAACATAATTGCTACTTCAAATTCTAAATGTTCTCTAATTTAGGGACTCTCTCTATTTCCTTTCAACTTACTGCAAATTTGCCATTTGTTCTCTGGGCTCATCCTTTTTTTTGTAATAAACCTTCCAAAAGCAACCATCAGCAACTGATACATACTAGCAGTTTCCAAACTCTTCCCTTAAAGCTACCAATGAATTAGGTACATAATCTGCTGCCCAGACTACTGTGAGGTTTTTGAGACAATTTTAATAAAATGTTTCACTGTGGCATTGCATCGGTCATCACCTTGTTTGGCTTCAACAATAGCTTCCTTATCGCTTGCTGCCTGAACACTAAGCCATTGCCATGGAGTTCGGGATTTTGATCTCCTAGTACCCCCCTTCAAGTTTCCATTTTCTGTGTTAGTCCAGAATGACTGGATTAATGCTGTGGTAAGAAGAAATTTCCCAAATCTCAGTGGCTTAAAAGAACACAAGTTTATTTTTTCTGGTTCTACATGTCCGAGGCTGCGCTTACATATTTATCATCCAGAGATCCAGGATACGGAGCCTCCACTCTCTGCTCTGTCCCCAAGGAAGAAGGAAGAACATGTAGTGAATCAAAAGGGACTTTTTACGTCTTCTGCCTTGAAATGGCCATTTTGAATCATTGGCCAAAGAAAGTCACAACGTGGTGCCTAATTTTAAATGTTGCTGGGAAGTGCGAAGTTCTTCCTAAGCACGCTGTGAACCCTTGAGTACTAACTTCTGCTTCATCTCTGAGCATTTGCACATGCTGTTTTCTCTTCCTGGAATGTCCTTTCCTTTCTCTCCTCTGCCTTATAAAGTCCTAATTCAAAACACAGTTCACAGGTCCCCTATGCCAGTGGACCCCAACCTTTTTGGCACCAGGGACCAGATTCATGGAAGACAATTTTTCCACAGACAAGGTGTGGTGTGTGTGTCAGGGTTTTTGGGATGAAACTGTTCCATCTCAGATCATCAGGCATTAGGTTCCCATAAGGAGCGCGCAAGCTAGATGGCATGCATACAAAGGTCACAACAGGGTTTGCGCTCCTGTGAGAATCTAATGCCGCCCACTGATCTGACAAGAGGAGGAGCTCAGATAGTAATGCTCACCACCTGCTATGCAGCCCAGTTACTAACAGGCCATGGACCAGTAGCAGTCTGCTGTCCAGGGGTTGGGGGCGCCTGCCCTGTGCTACAAAACATTTCTCAATCTGAGACTGAAGAATAAACCCTACTCTCTGGTGTTCTTATGGAATGTTGCTCCAGCATTTACCAAATTGCATCCTTAGTTATGCATTCATGTGATTTTCTCACTAGACTTTGTACTCTTTGAGGATATGATTTGATTAATTTTTTCAGTTCCAAGTACCTACACAGTGCCAGGCTCATGGTGGATGCTAAATGAATTATTATGGAGTGAATTTGTTTTGAGATATCAATGATAAAATCTATGGTGGATTCTTTTCTTCAGATTAATATTTTAATTATATATACTTTTTAAATATAATAATTTCGAATGAAGGATTTGGTCTTGCAATTATTTTTATTTGAAATGGTCTTCCATTTCTTTCCTTTCATTCCTTCTATTATCATAGTCGAAGCTTTCAAAACAATGCACTTAGACTACCCTAACAGCTTCTTAGCTACTGTGCTTTGTTTTACTCCTTCTCATTCATTCTATGGCTAAGATAATTACTTCTTATCATGAAAAAGTCATTGTTTTGACCATACCATGCCCTAGAACTTACAGTGATTTTCTATCATTCGTCAGTTCTCACTCTTAAAATACTATCAAATTTTGAACTCAGTTTTCATCTCACAGCCGATTTCTGGTTGTTATTATCCATTCCTTCTCAAAGCTTCCATTCTCCTTCAGTCTCAAATAACTTCCCACTGATTTCAAGATAAAGTCAAGGCAACTTTAGGATTTTCTAAGACCCTTCATGACCTGTCTCCTTTCTTTCAACTCTAGACTTACCTTTCTCCTTATCCAATTCTCTACTTCCATTAACAACTGGAGCTACATCTAACTTATCCAAGTTCTTCATATCCATCGCATGTCTCTCATTTCTAGAACTTTGACCTCCTGGCACTAAGGTCTCTTCCTCTTCATTTTAACAGGCCAAATTCTGCTTTCAGGATGACAGTCTTCCAGTATGTCTTTAAATGTTACTTCATTGGAATGTAACCATTCTTGATTCTCTTGGACTTGGTCATGGGTCTATTTAGTATGCTATATTACCACATAACCTCACCTGCCACATTTTATTATTTTCATCCGTTTAATGGTCTAGGGGTGAGTGCTGAATTTTATCTGCATGTCTACAGTAATAATCACAATGGTTAATATTTATTAGGTATTTTTGTGTCCGACATTTTGATAGGAATTTTGTATAATGTTGCAGATACTAGCTAGTAGTTCACTAAATCCTTTCTACCTTCTGGCATTTCCCAGGTTCGTAGGTAGTTTGATGTGAACAAGTGATCACATTCTAGCCAAAGAGAGGTGAGTGAGATAATAAGTGTCACTGTAAGATCTAATGTATAAATCCTCTCACCCAAGATCATCTGTGTTCTCTCCCCTTCCTTTGAATATGGGCTGTCTGACTCACTGCCTAGTAGAATGCAGAGGATGTGATGCGGTGTGGCATTAGGAGCCACACCTTAAGGCATCTGCAGCTTGTGCCTTTGTCTTCTTAGAGTGCTGCTTCTAGAAGGCAAGCCACCATGTAAGAAGTCTGTGTTGGTTTGCTGAAAATAACATGATTTCGTTCCTTTTGATAGCTGCATAGTATTCCACAGTGTATATGTACCACATTTTCTTTATCCAGTCTATCTTTGATGGGCATTTTGGTTGATTCCATGTTTTTGCTATTGTGAATGGTGCTGCATTTATTGAACATATGCGTGCATATATCTTTATAATAAAATGATTTATATTCCTTTAGGTATACACCCAATAATGGGATTGCTGCATCAAATGGTATTTCTCATTCTAAATCTTTGAGGAATCACCATACTGTCTCCCACAATGGTTTAATTAATTTATATTCCCACCAACAGTGTAAAAGCATTAGGAAAAATAGCTAATGCATGCTGGGCTTTACTTAGGTGATGGGTTGGTAGGTGCAGCAAACCACTATGTACACATTTACCAATGTAACAAACCTGCACATCCTGCACAGGTACTCCAGAACTTAAAATAAAATAAGAAGTCTGTGGTGAGAGTAGCCAAAAATGTTTCTTTATGCTTCCAGCTGTTCCTTCTAGTATGCATGCCTTTGGGAGTTCCCTTTGCTAAAATCTGGGCTGGGCCTGCAACTTCCTCTTGATTAATAGAGAGTGGCCAGGGTGATGCTATATCGCTTTGAATTCAGATCATTAGAAGCCGAGAAATTTCTTGTCTGAAATTTTTGAGACATGCACTCTTGGGATGCTCCCTCCTAGCACCCAGCTGCCATGATGTGTGAAGTCAAAGTCACATAGAAAGGCCAGGTGTAGGTGCTTCAAGTGATGCTTACAGTGGTGCTCCCAGAAACAGTCAACATCAACTGCCAGTCTGGGGCCTGAGCTTTTGGGTATCCAGATCACTCAAGCCTTAGGATAACTATAACCCAGTTGATATCTGGCAGCAACGATATGACAGACCTCAATCCCATGAGAAATTATCATAAATTACTGTCCTGTTACCAGCAATGGATAGCTGGAGAAAAATCTGACTACTCTGGGACCTTCATAACAAAGCAGCCTTCTCTGCTACTATGAAGGATGGCAGCCTGACTACCCTAGAGGAGCTGCTGCATTGGCTGAGAGTCTTGTTATCTCTTATCCATTCAAGAAGAAAGAGGCCACATTTAAGAATACGAAGAGCCAGATATGCAAGTGAAACCTTTTGGACTGGCCAACCCAGGTTAGTCACTGATGAACAAAGATGAGTGAATGACCCCAGGTGATACCACAGGGAGCAGAGAAATGTTTCTCTGAGCCCTGCCTAAGCTCCTAGCACCTAGAATGGCGAGCAAATGAAAGGTTGTTGCTTTGCACCATGATGTTGTGACATAATTTGCAATGCAGCATTAGATAATCTCAAAACACAGAGTATTTGAGATTAAATCTATTGAATTCAAAGCCAAATCTTTTTAGACTGTGATTTTAATATGTCTATAAATTAACAGGAGCAATGGATTGAAGTCTGAAGGTGCTTAAGGATAAGTTACTGAGTGCATCAAGAAGAAAGGAAGTTATTTAAATACTTACGTCCAAATTGTTGTATGGTAACAGTGATGGAAAAGGGCAGAGAAGGAGACTCAGCTGCTCCTGTATTTGTGGAGGACATCAGATACATTATAGAGGAGGATGCGGGACTCTGGTTGCTCAGACCTGCAGCTATCTACCCATGGCACACAGAGTATGCATTTGTCGGCTACTTCTCTCTCCTACCTCCTTCCCCTTGACACCTCTTTCTTCACTTCTTCATGTAGCCAGAAACATAGGCATATGCTCACTCCTCACTGTAGTGCCCCCAGCATATCAACTGATCACACACATCTGAGTTGTTTGGAGAAAACCAAAGAACACAACTAATACAGAAATCTCCCTATGGCTGACAATTCTCTGCTCCACTTGCTTTTTTCCTTTAGTCACTTCTCCAGATAGACAACAAACTCAATGGGTACTGCTAGAATCAAGACATCTGTTCACCCGCAGTCCCCTGCACTAGAGCCGTCAGCAGTTTGTATGTACAGCAGGGAAGCCGTTTGATATTACCTGCTCCCCAAAACCATGCACCCTGTCACATCTCTTCACATTGTTATATGGCTTTGAAACCCACAACTTTCCAGAAAGCTCCACCCCCAGAGCTTGGTTGTTTATTTCTGGACAACAGGCTCTTGGACCCTAAAATCCTGGTTGCAGTTTGATCTGAGCAATTGTTAATTATACAGTGTAATTGGGACAGAAAACAGAGCAGCCATCTCTGCCACTGCGATGGGCAGCAACATGCCTGCCCCAGAGGAGCTGCTGTCTTTGTTGGACGTCCTACCCTCTTGAGCATTGACACTGCTCCCTCGGATCCAACCCTCAGAGAAAGAGTGCTTTTCCAGAGTGTTTGCCTGTCCCCATCTGTGCTCAGGTCAGCTCTGCAGAGCACAGCCTGAGATTTTTCATTTCTTCTTTAAAAAAAAAAAAATCCAAAGTATGCAAATGTTTAGCCTGAAGGAAGAGCTGGTACTTTCATCTTTCAGAAAGCGAAAGAAGCAGTGGTGGGAATGACTAGTCTGGATTTAATTCTAACCTACAAGGAAGGACATGTCGATAGGCTCTGAATAATAGGAAACTTAGAAGAAAGAAATGATCTCATCTTAGAGTTGCTAATTATCAAACACAAATGTAATGAGTATATCAGACTCAGACCCAAGCTTTATAAAAGCGGATTTCAAAAGTTTCCAAGAAAATGTATAAAATAAATGTCTCAGTTGGCTAGAAATTCTAAAGTAGTAGAAGATGGACATTCTTAAAATAAGCAAACCAGGAGCAAGGAAACAGAAAAGGACATGACGTTCCCATACATGTTTTCAATGAGGAAAACATCTGGAGGAGCCTGGAGTGGAGGGTGATATGAAAAGAAATCAGTGGCTGAGTGTGGTGGCTCACACCTGTAATCCCAGCACATTGGGAGGCCCAGGTGGGCAGATCATGAGGTCAGGAAATTGAGGCCATCCTGGCCAACATGGTGAAATCTCATCTCTACTAAAAACACAAAAATTAGCTTGGTGTAGTGGTATGTGTGTCTAGTCCCAGCTACTCAGGAGGCTGAGGCAGGAGAATCTCTTGAACCCAGGAGGTGAAGGTTACAGTGAGTCAAGATTATGCCACACTCCAACCTGGTCACAGAGTGAGACTCTGTCACACACACACACACACACACACACACACAATCAGTGTGGCTGCACAAGAAACCTCCTATCCATTTATATTTTAAAATACCATACATGGAAGACAGAAGGAAGAATGATGACCTAAGCCAAATAAAAATGAGTGACAAACTCGGCAGGTATAGTGACAAGGAAGTGAATGATTCAGAGTAAATTAAGGCTTGCAAAAATGCATGTAACACTTAAAACATCTTTGGGTGAATTTAGGTTATGAAGGATAGGGAAGAAATAGACTTGTTGCTGAGGCAGAATTATTTACAAATGAAAGAGAATAAAATAACAAAACCAATAAATGGATACTTTGCTTCAATAATTCCTATAAGGGAAAAGAAATTCTAGTGTGAAAAGGCTAACAGACTGTATTTAAATAGAATTGGTGTCTGAAATGGGTTAACAAGGCACTGATCCAACAGCCTGAAATGGTTCCCTTCTCTGCGCTAAGCAGATTGTTCCCCAGAGCGATGCAGAAGAAGAGAAGCACAGCCAATATGAGGGACGGTGGCTGAGAAGAAGCCTCACTAATTCAAGTGTGCTCCACAGCCTGGCAGTGAGAATATCGCCTGGAAACTTGATGAAAATACAGTCACAGACTTCACCTCAAGCCTTCTGAAGCTGCATTTTAATCATATATCTTACATGATACACACACACAGTAAAGTTTGAAAAGCTCTGTTCTAAAAAAAAAAGACAAATAAATAATATGATTTTCAATACAGGTCAATTCTGTACACAAAAGCATGCTGAGTTTTGACACTAACCTCAGCAGAACTGGAGGAAGAATGATTCCAGAGATGGCTTCTGTGTATATTGAAGGGCTATAGTCATCTCTAGGCCTGGGAGAAGTTCACTAGGAGCTGAGCACACCCACTCAAGCCATCTTAAAGTAAAATGAGGGTGGTATATCAGAATATCAGGTACTGTTGTGTTTGTGAGAGAACACATCATAAGGGTTTTTTTTTTTTTTTAAAAAGGCCCTGGAGCCAGAGTACCGAGTTCAGATCCTAGTTTTGCCACTTGCTATGTGACTTTCATCAATTGCTTATATTCTCTGTGTCAGTTTCCTCATCTGTAAAACAGAAAAAACAAACAGCAACTACAAACAACAACGTGCTTGTCTCATAGGTGACTGTGAGGATGAGATAAGCTGATAAAAGTAAAGCACTTCTAAATGTATATGGAACCCGGACTGCATCTTGGAACAGAAAGAGAACAGTGATGAAAACTGATAAATTCCAAATAAAACCTGTAGTTGTAGTTATAGCAATGCATCACTGTTAATTTCTTAGTTTTGACAAATATGCATAATTATGTAGGACACCAGCATTAGAGGGAACTGGGTGAAGAGTATAAGAACTTCCTGTATTATCTTTGCAGTTTTTCTACAAATCTAAAATTTTTTCAAGATAAAGTTTATTTTGCAAAAAATAAATACTTCCTAACATAATAAACACTCTATAAATGCAAGCCTAATTGTGCTTAACACATAACAGCACCTAACATATAACACTAGCTAACATGTAATAAACACTCAGTAGTGTGAGCTATTATAATGGTTTTAAAAGTTTGTTTATTGATAGTCAGTATATAAAAATCAAGAGCATCTAATATAGGTATACTAATCCTGATTGAGCAATACCTCTTGGATAAAGATTTATAAGATGCACTTATCATGTTTTGAGCTAAGATAAAACCCAAAGAGAGCTAGTGTATTTAAAGCTTGAACCCACTAATTTTCCTTTAAGCAAAAGACATCGACTTTAGCTTTAGTGTGGCTTATGAAATCAGAGGAGGTGCAGGATAACAGGCCCTGGAAAGGGAGGATTAGGGAAACTCTGGCAGTCTAAGAAGCAGGAATGAATGGACAGTCTATTCAGCAGGCAGTTCAGGGAGGTATAAACCACGGTAGTTTTCATCTTTGGGTCCCTGCAAGACTCATATTCCAAGGAACAAGAACAACTAATTAGCCTAGTCTGAGTTATATGTCCCCTCTGGAGTCTAGCACAAAACCAGAGAAGGGAGGAGGGAGCTGTAACAAGAAAGAAGGGAAGTAGACCCTAGGCAGGCAAAAGAAACAGACATCCAGAAAAGACCGGAGTTTCAAAAAGATCTTAACAAATTGGAAAAGGATTCTAATAGTGTAAAGTCTATACTATTCAATGGTGAGACTCACCCTGCCACCTACCTACCTGCCCTGACACCTCTGTAGGAGGAGGTTAGAGAGCATCCTTGGTGGGTGAAGGTCCTCCTGACACAGCACTGATAAGAAGACTTTCTGCTCTTGTTTGGGTTTCATATTTTAGTGGAAATTTTTAATCTGAAATAAATAAGGTAATGTTCCTGGAGGTTTCATTGCTGGGTACGTACCTTGATCTCCAAAGTGAGATATATGCAACCCAGAGGGGGGCAAAATCGTTCTCTGTGGGAAAGTAAAGTTATTAGAACTGCTATTAATATTTACATTTTATAGAGAGAAAGAAATTCACTGACTTAAGTGATCTTTGTTCTACAGATTCCCACTGGCATGCTCTCTGGGACCAGAAGCTAGATTATCACATGTCATGTACCCCATACCATATATGGGGTTAGAACAAAGATTTCTCCCTGGTACCCACACTCTTCTGTGCTCCAGGGATTGTGATGTACTTCAACTTAAACAGACCCAGTTAAGTGGGTTGGAGAAGTAACTTGAGAAGGTTCTTTCAATGAGTCACCAGACCAAGAGTAAAACTAACGATAGAACAAGGAAACCAAACAAGATAGGAGAACTTGTACTTCTAATTCCCAGCACAAACTCCTCATCAGCCACACGAAGAGATAAAAGCAATAGCAATCTAAATAAGTCTAAAGAAGCTGGCCAACAAATTTGAAATTGTCAAGAAGAACATCTGAACTATGGGGTTAGATCTATAACATTGAATGATAAAATTTGCTCTAGGCCAGGCATGGTAGCCCACGCCTGTAATCCTAGCACTTGGGGAGGCCGAAGTGGGAAGATCGCTTGAGGTCAGGAGTTCACAACCATCCTGGCCAACATACAGAAACCCTATCTTTACTAAAAGTACAAAAATTAGCCAGGTGTGGTGGCGCATGCCTGTAATCCCAGCTACTCTGGAGGCTGAGGCAGGAGAATCGCTTGAACCTGGAAGGCAGAGGTTGCAGTGAGCTGAGGTCGAGACGTTGCACTCCAGCCTGGGTTACAGAGTGAGATTCCATCTAAAACAAACAAACAAAACAAACAAACAAAAAAAAAACAAAAAAACTTGCCCTAAATCAATGGTTCTAAATAGGGGTCACTTTGCCCCTGAGAGGACATTTGGAATATTAGGAAGGTCTAGACATTTTTAGTTACTAAAACTAAGAGGCGCTACTGGTCTCTAATGAGGAGAGACCAGGAATGTGGTTAAACATCCTATAATGTACATTTTATAGCCCCCACCACCAACAAAGAATTATCTGGCCCCAAATCAATAGTATCATGGTTGAGAAATCTTGAACTAAATTAAATATGTATTGTGCCTTGAGATTGCAATGTATGTATTCTAGGCATATACAATTTATAAAGTAACATAAAGTTAAACATATAACAATATGTATTTAAAGTACATTTATCACAAACAACTGTAAATCAAAAAAAGAGTTTGGACAACATCAGAATAGCACATAATAGATGCTCGATGAAAGTTATTGTTTGCCTTTATTTAAAGGCTGGTTAAAGTTTTTGAAAGCATGTCACTGAAATTATTGAAGAATCTGTGATTGAAGAATATAAAATAGAAGACGAAGAAGCATGTTAGCTGCCTTCAGAAAGCTGAAGGAGTATTCTGTAGAAGAAAGATTTGTCTTAGTGGTGTACCTCCAGGGAGTCAGAGCTAAGATCACTAAAATCAAACACCAAAAGACTATTTTGATTTGATAGAAGGAAGATTTTTCTAACAATTTTTGTGGCCAGGTGATTAAATGAGCTAAAGCACTACAGGCTGTTCTCACTTGGGATGGAATGTGGACCAAGATGAGCTATCTGGGCCTCAGCTTGACAATTCTGCAAATTTGTTCTTAAAAGTGTGAATAGCTTTTCAAGCAGTTTGTGCTATATTCCTATGCGCCACACTGTGTGTTTAAAGTAGAGGTTGCAAACTTGTGGTCCTTAGGAGTGTGTTGTGCTTTCCAGAATGGTGTTTAAAAACATTTATAAAAATAATACTCAATATTTAGCAATATTTATTTAGTTTTCTTATTCAACTTTTATTTTAGAATAAAGGGGATACATGGGCAGGTTTGTTGTAAAGGTATGTTGTGTGCTGCTAAGGTTTAGAGTATGACTGAATTCATCACCCAGGTAGTGAGCAGGGTACCCAATAGGAAGTTTTTCAGCCCTTTCCTTCCTCCTCCTCTTCCTGCTCTAGTTGTCTCCAGTGTTTATTATTCCCATCTTTATGTTTAGCTCCCACTTATAAGAGAACATGTGGTATTTGGGTTTCTGTTTCCACGTTAGTTTACTTAGGATAATGGCCCCCAGCTGCATCCATGTTGCTATAAAGAACATGATTTCATTCTTTTCGATAGTTGCATAGTATTCCACGGTGTGTATGTACCACATTTCCTTTGTCCAATCCACCATTTATAAGTACTTTGGTTGATTCCAAGTTTTTGCTATTGTGAATATTGCTGCAGTGAACATTGAGTTGCATGTGTCCTTTCAATAGAATGGCTTATTTCCCTTTGGGTACATACTTAGTAATGAAATTACTGGGTTGATGGTAATTCATCTCTTCATTTTTGAGAAATCTTCAGACTGCTCTCCGCAGTGGCTGGACTAATTTACATTCCCATCAACAGTTTGTAAGTGTCCTCTTTACTCTACAACCTTGCCAATATCTGCTGGGTTTGTTTGTTTGTTTGTTTTTTACTTTCTAACAAAAGCCATTCTGACTGATATGAGATGGTATTTCATTGTGGTTTTGATTTACATTTCTCTGATGATTTATGATGGTGAACACTTTTTCATATGTTTATGGGCCAATTGCAAGTTTTCTGTTGAGAAGTGTCTGTTCATGTCTTTTGCCCATTTTTAAATTAGGTTATTTGTTTTTTGCTTGTTGATTTGTTTAAGTCCCTCATAGATTTTGGATCTTTGTCAGATGTATGGTTTGCAAATATTTCTCCCATTCTGTATGTTGTCTGTTTACTCTTTTGATAGTTTTTCTTGCTGTGCAGAAGTGCTTCATTTAGGTTCCACTTGCAAATTTTTGTTTTAGTGGCAATCTCTTTGGAGAATACCTCCATAAATTCTTTGTCAAGGTTAACTTGGGAAAAGTATTTCATAGGTTTTCTTCCAGCATTTTTGTAGTTTGAGGTCTTACATTTAAATCTTTAATCTACATTGAATTAATTTTTATATCTGGTAATAGGCAGGGGTTCAGTTTCACGCTTTTGCGTATGGATAGCCAGTTATCCCAGCACGATTTATTTAACAGAGGGTCTTTTCCCCGTTGCTTATTTTTGTCGAATTTGTTGAAAATCCGCTGGTTATAAGTGTGTGGCTTCATTTCTGGGTTCTGTAATCTGGTCTATTGGTCTATCTGTCTGTTTTTGTGCCATTATCATGCTCTTTTGGTTACTGTAGGCTTATAATGTAGTTTAAATCAGGTAATGTGATGCCTCTGGCTTCGTTCTTTTGCTTAGGATTGCTTTGGCAGTTTGTACTCTTTATTTTTTGGCTTCATATGAATTTTATAGTTTTTTATACTTATATGAAAAGTGATGTTGGTAGTTTAATAGAAATACCATTGATCTGTAAATAGCTTTGGGCAGTATGGCATTTTAACACTATTTACTCTTCCAGTTCATGAGCATGGAATGTTTTTCCATTTATTTGTGTCATCTCTGATTTTTTTCAGCAGTGTTTTCTAATTCTTATAAAGATCTTTCACCTCCTTGG
Source organism: Plecturocebus donacophilus (assembly GCA_004027715.1). Taxonomy (NCBI): domain Eukaryota; kingdom Metazoa; phylum Chordata; class Mammalia; order Primates; family Pitheciidae; genus Plecturocebus; species Plecturocebus donacophilus. The sequence continues at coordinate 5,769 of PVKP010001462.1, read as the reverse complement.
TTAGTTATATTCCTAGATATTTCATTTTTTTCATGGCTATTATAAATGGAATTGTGTTCTTAATTTGGCTCTTGGATAGAATGTTACTGGTGTATAGAAATGCTGCTGATTTTTGTATATTGATTTTGTATCCTAAAACTTTACTGAAGCCATTTGTCAGTTCTAAGAGCTTTCAGGTGAAGTCTTTAGGGTTGTCTAGATATAGAACCATATCGTTAGCATAGAGACGTAGTTTGAGTTCTTTCCCTATTTGGATGCCTTTCATTTCTTTCTCTTGCCTAATTGCTCTGGCTAGGACTTTCAGTGCTATGTGGAATAGGAGTGGTAAGAATAGCCATCCTTGTCTTGTTCCAGTTCTTAACATTTAGAAAGCAAATGACTTAACGTAAGTAATCCAGGTTTCAGGTTTCTTCTGTAATATGAATAGATATGTTAATATCAAGTCCATAGTCCTACCTAGCAATCAGAAGCTGGAAAATAACAGTAATACCCCCCTCATAGGAGTGTATGAAGATTAATTGAATTCACTACATACAAAGTCCCTGGAATAATTTATGACACATAGCAAGTATTCAGTAAGTGTGACAATCATTTCAGTTTGTGGCCCCTGGTCGAAAGGCTGCCTGCAAGCACACATTCTTGGCAGAGTGTTTGAGTCAACACAGGTCCATTGATCTCACATTACCATTTTAATGGATGTTATACTAGGAACACAAGTTATATTTCCATGCAGAAATTGAAACAATAGTCTAGACCATTTTTTTTATGTCAGCCCTATGACTACGTAGAGTAATGAGCATGAAATAAAGATGTGGTTGGGGAGATGAGAAAGGACAGTTTTCTCTGTTTTATGTGTCTTTGATAATTTCATGTCAGAAGTTCACAGTGGAAACATGAATCTCCAAAATTACAACTTTGGGGGAACAATGGGCACTATCACTATAGTTCAGCACAATGACACTGGAGACTAGAGGAGAGAACTTGAAAGAGAAATTTAGAGGAGATGGAAAGAATAGTGTTCAAAGATGTCTATTCAAGCACTGAAGGATAACTTCAGTTCCCAAGGACCACTGACCTAGCACTTCATCATCTAGGATATTCCAATCAGTTAATTTCAAATGAAGCGTGAGTTAAAATTGCATTATCATCTTGCCTTGCTGGAATTAAAGGTTTATTTTTATTATTGGGTAGGTTTTCTTTCAGTTTTATGGAAAAAAATTGAAAAATGGATAGAGTCCATTAGGAGATAAATGGAATTAAGTGAATTTTTACCTGATGAACAAAAAATGGCTTTGAAATTGGTTGTATAACCTTCTTATTTCAGGATCAGACTGAACAGAGATGCCACACATACCTTTTGCTATTGGCTGCTATTCAGAGCAAAACCACAAAGCCTGGAAATTGCAGGTTCGTTCATTCTTCAGTGCTTAACAATCTCCCAAGCAAGGCAGATGCATTTTCCAAGATAGCAGTTTCATCAAAGAACAGCCGATAATGAGAGATAAAGAGCTGCCTGGCGGCTTGAGCTTACGTCTGTTTCAAGGATTTACTGAATACTAATAGAACATGGCTTTTGTTGGAGAAGAAGCCTTTGCAGTCAGTGATTGCCTTGTGTCATTAAACCTAGCCACCAATTGGTTTGCCCCACAGGATCTATAATAGTTTACCAAGTCAGGGAAAAAATATTAATTATATATTTTTTAATTTAAAAAGAAGTTGGACTTTAAGTATGTATTTGTTCATTCAATAGTGAAAAGATTTGTGTGTGTGGTGAGTGATTTCCGTTTCATTACTACAGAGTGGCACATGGCACCTGTAGGAGGCAGAATGAAGTGACTAGGAATCGGATGCCAGTGAAGGGAGTTTGAAACCCCACCTGGCTTTATAAGCATATTCTATTGGTCTATCCTGTTCATATACCCCCTGAACTACACAATTATGCATTTCATTACGTGTTATCTTACGTTTTCTCTACTTGTGTACATCACTTTTGCTTCCCAAGGTATAATATACATTTCACAAGATCATGGTCCTAGCACTTCTTTTACTCTTCCATGTTGTTATTAGGAGAAACTGGGCACATGCCATAGGTTGAAAATACATGTTGATTGAGTGTCACAGATTGTGGGTTCAGAACGTGATGGGAAAAAAGAAGAAGGCTTTGGCAAATTCCAACAGAAGCTTAGTTTTTAAAGGAATAAATGGTAACATATGAAAAATTTGACCTAAGTGATGAAAAAAATAAAACTCCATTAAGGCGGCTTGTTCCAGCTTTCTCCTAAGACAAGACCTTCAAAACAGAAATTGACAATTTTGAGTGATGAAGAGAAGTCTTTGGCTATGCCAAAATGGATGTAATCTTCAAATCATATTTGATTTCCTCATGATGTGATAGATTGGGGGGATGTAAAACTAGATTAAAAGTCAGAGTTCTTTGAATATTTGATATTCAGGTTTCCATCTCACTTCTCTCTGTTTTTCATCTCCATGATTTTGGGCCTAACAAAGGCTTAGTTAAAAACAGATAAACAAAAATGTGTCCAGTAGCCTTTTTTAATGGTGATAATCATAGGAAATACATTTACCTTACTTCTGGAACCAATGGTCTTATCCCCATTCATTCGTGGTATCAATGAAAGGTATTTGGAATTTATGTGGAAATTAGTATCACATAAGAATTTCAACCTGATATCTTAACATGATAGCAGTCAAATACTTGGGCTGAGGTCCCGAACACAGCCATGGGGTGGGATTGGTGCCTTCAGTACTTCCTCTGAAGTTGTTAGAGAGGGAGTGAATGTTATTCCCACTGTTCAATGGCTTTTCCACAAAAGCTATGATGATTTTTTATGTACATACCAGAATTTTTCACATGTACAATTAATCTGGTGTGAATCAAAATGCTGCCTCTCCTACAATAGGTGAGTGATGGATTTTGATTGTACCAGGGCATACTAAGGCCCTCCTGTGTTTGGGTAGCTTTCATAAAGTCAATACATCACCGAAGTCCTTCCTACAGAACTTAAAGCAATGGAAGCAACCACCTTGAGTCACCACATCTATAAGTTTTTATAGTGCAGTTCACCAGACATATTTCCTCTATTCTTTTATTTATTGTATAAGAGAAAAGATGGTAACTTAAACAGTTGCTGAACAACTCCTATGGGTCAAGTTTTGTATAGAGGCTTAACATTATTGACTTCTATAACACTCTGAGTTAAGTGTGGTTTCATTTGTACAAAAAAAAAATTGAAGCACAGCAGTTAAGTGACTTGCTCAGGGTACACACACTAACAGATGTTAGAGTAGGGATTTGAATCTAGATCTGTCTTAAAACATAGTCCACGATGATTATCCTTTTTCTTTGTCTCCCATTAAAAATAACAATTTTCAATCTTCTGCAATTCTACCATTCTAATTACATCATATTTATAGACTTGACATGTATTAGATATGATCACATTTCACAGCTTTACGTACTGTTTTAAATTTACACTTTTAATCCTCATCATAATTCTGCAAAGTCAGTTGTATTATTACCTCTTTTATGTTACAAATGTGGAAACTAAGGCATAAGAATGCTATTTAAATTGCCCAAGGTGATGTGACTTGTGGCAAAGCAGGATTTAAGCCCAGGCATGTGGCTCTAGAGTCTGTCCTTGTAATCACTATCCTCAACTGATATACTCTGTATGCTGCACTGTGTTGAACAGTGTGCAGACACAGCTCTGACCTTGGAGTATGCCATTTAGTATATTGATATCTAATTACCTAATAGGGACTCAAAATACTTTCTCTGGGTGTCTCCCTTCAAAATGGTTTATGCACTAGCTGAATTGGGCTGAATAAATAACATTTCTCCATGCTATGAGTTATACATGTTTAGGAGTTAATTTCTCCTACTTAATAACACTGTATCTGTGAAAGACCAATTCTCTCTATTCCATTAACAACATAGGAGATTCTTTAATAAAAGTATAATTTCTGTGATGTTTGTCCACCAAATTATCTTTTCTGTTCACTATAAATTAATTACAGATGGTATGTGGGCCAAAGGGGGTTACAATATATTCAGCCATTCACATTATTTCCAATAGAGGACTCAAAGTAACATCTTACAATTGCTTTGAGTTTTTTTTTTTAATAAAATAAAATAAATGGGCATCTTGCTTGTCTTCAAAGATTCCTTTGCTAATCTCAGATTGCCATCTGAAATTTTAATTAGTGATTTGAAATGTGCTTACACAAAGAACCTTGTCCAAGTTGTCTGTTTCTGCCAAATTAAACTATTAAACTAAGTAACCTAATTAAAATCCTTTTAGCTTTTAATCAATATTTTATTTACATCCATATTTCCCAGGAAGCTTAATGAGTTTTTTGGAAGTGATAGTTATTTCTGTCCCATTTATCAAAGGTCAATTTTAAGAAGTAAGTTCTCTTCTCTAAGGCCATGGAGGCAGCAAGAAACAGATGAGGACACCTTTGGTGCAAGCCCCTCTGCCCTCTACCAGCCCTGGGTGCACAGGAAGCTGGGCAGTGCTCCTGCAGCTTCCGGGTAAGGTAGCTGATAGGAGCGAGCTGTCCTACACACAGCCAGTCCCCCTGCCCTTTCCTCCCTGGGGCCCTAGCAACACGCCTGGCAGTGATTACAGGCAATGAAAACCACAATGTGCTCTCCAAGCAAAAAAGTAGGTTCCTGTATTCCTTATTCTTAAGAGTCTAATCGTTTCATCGTGGTTCTGGGTGCTTTAGCCTGTTACCCCAGCACTTTGGGAGGCCAGAGCAAGTGGATCGCTTGAGGACAGGAGTTCGAGACCACACTGGCCAACATGGTGAAACCCTATCTCTACAAAAAACGCAAAAATTAGCCAGTCATGGTGGCAGGCACCCACAATCCCAACTACTCAGGTGACTGGAGCCTTTGTATGGCTTGAGCTCGGGAGGCAGAGGCTGCAGTGAGCAGAGATTACACCACTGTACTCCAGCTTGGTCAACAGAGTGAGACTCCATTTCAAAAAAACTAGTTTAATGAGGTTTATGAAAATAGCATTCTGTTTATTCATTTCCTGGTCATCCTTCCTCACTCATCCCATTAACCTGAGGCAAGCACTTTCAGATCACATTATAAATTTATTTATCAAAGTCTCTAAAAAGCATACATGACTTCCTAAATTTCTAAATTTTAGACATCAACTATTAATTTCCAACTGTAGAAAATAATGACTTGGCTTTCTTCAGTCTCCCCTACTCCTATCCACATCCATATGTCAACCAATCATCCCATTGTCTCAGTACAAATAAAGCAGAATTTTGATTCTATAGGCATTTAATGTTGATGTTTTTATGACCATATAAACATTATTCTCACTTAAGTCAGTAGGATAGCATAATTTATTTTCTTTCCTTGAAAACTATTTTTTCTTGAATTTGTCTTATTTCCTTGTTTTCTTAGTTTTCTTTTTTTTTCAATTATTATGTTTTAAGTTCTGGGGTACATGTGCAGAATGTACAGGTTTGTTACATAGGTATACACGTGCCATGGTGGTTTGCTGCATCCATCACCCCATCATCTCCATTAGGTGTTTCTCCTAATGTTATCCCTCTCCTAGCCATCCAACCCTCTGTTATCCCTCCTCTAGCTCTCCAGCCCCTAACAGGCCCCAATGTGTGATGTTCCCCTCCCTGCGTCCATGTGTTCTCATTGTTTAACACCCACTTATGAGTGAGAACATGCTGTGTTTGGTTTTCTGTTCTTGTGTCAGTTTGCTG